>CAUYRH010111812.1:0-31730 GCA_963574655.1 Perodicticus potto
GTCTTGCATAGCTCTTGAGGCATAGTGCTCAATACTTTGTTTATTTGATTTGAAATATATTTATTATGTAAATGTTGATAACCCAAGCCTTTTTTTTTTTTTTTTTTTTATTTTATTTTTTTTTGAGACAGAGCCTCAAGCGGTAACCCTGGGTCGAGTGCCGTGGCATCACAGCTCACAGCAACCTCCAATTCCTGGGCTCAAGCGAGTCTCTTGCCTCCGCCTCCCAAGTAGCTGGGACTACAGGCGCCCGCCACAACGCCCGGCCATTTTTTGGTTGTAGCCGTCGTTGTTTGGCGGGCCCAGGCTGGATTCGAACCCGCCAGCTCAGGTGTACATGGCTGGCGCCTTAGCCCGTTGAGCCACAGGCGCCGAGCCAATAACCCAAGCCTTTAAAAGATAAAACAATCTAATTATTTATTCCCCCCCCCCAAATTCATAAGAATAAAACACTTTTGGTGATGAGAAAAGAAAAATAATAGTGAGACTTGCCAAATCTGAGGATCACATAGTTATGGGAATACTTTCCAGATGGAGTTCAGGACAAAACATTAATAAACAAAAATTCTGATGGGGTCTGCCATATGGAAAACACATTAGAAAATTCAATTTCTATCTTCTGGGTTAAACAGAGACCAAAGGGAATACTTAACTTAGAACAAGTTACTAATGGGCTATATATGAATTGTAAGTAAGTCATATTTCTACCTGTGTTATCAAAATGAAATAAATTTGAAGGTGCTTTCACACATCCTTGCAACTGCTTCTTAGCACACTCTTCTCCCTCATGCACAGATGCTTCTATACTCCCAGAGTGTTGACGTGTAGTTCAGGGTGAACTGGCTGCCTGGCCCTCTGCACTCCCTTAGGTCTTGGTTCATCAGGTGCTATATGATGAGTGCTACTGGGGTGCTGGGCTCCTCCTTGGCTGGGGCAGCTCCTGGGAGTCCTGGTGATGTGGGTAGTCAGGCTGGCAGTGAGCAATGCCGCGAGGCTGCCTTCCTTCAGTGTGGAAGTCCCCAGCTTGACTATTAGTGGCCTGCTGCTCTCCTGTAGTTTCTTTTGGGGCTGCTTCTCACTCATGCTCTTTCAGATTAGAGCTCCAGAGAAGAAGGAGGGTACTCCAGGAAGATAAAACAGCACCAAAGTGCAAATAAATGAGATAATTTTGGATGTTGGGGGAACCACAGGGAGGCATGGTGAAGGGCAGGCAAGGAGCTGCACATGCCAAATGGAGGTGCAGGGAGTTTACCTGGAGTAGGTACAGAGTGCACTTTAGATGTGCACGTGCTATGGAGAAAAAGCAGGTCTTAAAATTGAAGGGACGGGTGTAAAAGGTAGAGGGAGGGATGGTAGGATAAAATTGGGGATGCTTCCAAAGCATTCTTATCATCACTAATGATTCAAACAACCAAACAAGGAGCACTGTAGTCATTCTGGCAACAACTGTGTGTTGCTACCTGTCAGGAACACAGAGGCATCTGCCACATCAAGAACCTGTCCTGGTGCCCAACGGCCATGGAAGATTTTCTATTTTTGCTCATGAGTCCTTCTTTCAATTTCTACCTCAAGTCTCACCTACAGCAAATGTTCTCCAGTTCCATCCTCTTTCTTGTTACCTGCTATTTCCTACACCAGAAAATAACTAAAAGGAATACACAATGCCTTGAATTTGCACTCTGTTTCTCCTTCTCTCTCTCGCTCATGTAATGCCCATTATTCTGCTTCTATCATTTCTTTTTCAAAGGAAAACTTCTACTACATTTCAAAACTTCATCTATGTACTAGAAAAATATGCTCGAGTCTCAGTATCTTTAGTTTTGGAAATGAAAGAGAATTTGAAGAATTTAACTATTTATCACAGTTTACTGTTAACCTCATTACTTCCTGTTGCTCAGGACTTCCACTGATCCTAAATGCCACTACCAGAGGCACCCCCTCCCATGTTCCTTGCTCTCCAGAGAATGAAAGTTAGACCTTGTTGTCCAGGGCATGAAACCCTCCTAGTGTAATTCTCCTGGATCACTAAATTCCACTCCACAGCTAGTCTCCTCACTTTGCTGAGCTCACCCACCCACATGGATCCTTTTCCTATGCGCCCTTACCTGGTTGTTTTAGCCTGGAGGTTCCTCCCATTTTTATAAACCTATCTATTCTTAGGAGCCTAGCAATTTTATACTACTCAAATCTATGTTGCCTTTTCTTCTTTTAATCTCCTAGCATTTACTGTCTCTACTCCTGATGCAACTGTCTTTGCTATTGCCTAAGAGCAGGACTAAGTCCCACATGGCATTTGGTGCAATGCCCATGAAGGGGGTTGAATAGAAAAACATCCCCTAATCTGGGAATCTTGCCACACCCTGAACCTCTGACTCAAGATGCCTCTGGGTATTATCATTGCTGAGTTGTCTATTTTCCAGCACTGAGCTTCCATTTGACCTGGATCATACCACTCCTGAGGCCAGCAGAAACAAAGTAGAAAAACTGTTTCGTATAAAGGCCTTTCTTGGTAGCTCAATCTGAACTCATGGAGAACTTTTGATCATCTTTCTCTCAAAGCTTCCATTTGGCTGCACTCTGTGCCAATAAATGAATAACTATGATGAGAATTCACTGCTCTGCTTTATTTCTGACTCCCTTGTTCAGAGATTGAAGGTCTGCCAGGGAAAGAATGTTCCTCTCTGTGTCCTAGAAAAAGAAATCACTCACTACATTAAACTCCCACCCAACCCATATTGTGCTGCCACTTCATACATACATGTCTCTGCAGTGCTTCCGATGACCTTCTACAACTTTCTACTTCTTGCCTACCTGAATTCCAAATCCCTGCTCAGCTACTGTGGCCTCTACAGAGACCTCCCTGACTCCTTCCCCTATCTTCCTCCTTCTCTCCCTTGCTTCTGTCCCTTATACATACTTTTGTGATATAGCATTTCAGTGATTTCTTTTCAGGTCTGCCTCTCCATTGTTCCATGCATTTGAGACCAGCCTGAGCTAGAGTGAGACCCCATCTCTAAAACTAGCCAGGTATTGTGGCGAGCACCTGTAGTACCAGCTACTTGGGAGGCTGAGGCAAGAGAATCATGTGAGCCCAAGTTAGAGGTTACTTGAGCTATGCTCACGATGCTCACAAATTGAGCATCTAGGATGTGCAAGTACTCTGGAAAAGGCTCTATGGGAGATACAAAGATAAAGAAACTACAACATCTGTCCTCCAAATAAATACATCTCACACAACACTTTGAAAGGCTATAGAAATTGCATGGTTTTTCAATTATCTTAATATTCTGGTAATTTTATTTTTTACAGACTTAAATCAGTTGGTCACCTTAGAATTGGAAGGAAACAATCTCAGCGAAGCCAATGTCAATCCCTTAGCTTTCAAGCCTTTGAAGAGCCTATTGTACCTGCGTCTGGGAAAAAATAAATTTAGAATTATACCACAGGGTCTTCCTTCTTCTATTGAGGTAACTATCTTTTTGCAAATGTTTCAAATGTATTATATTTTGAATATAGTATATTACAACAAAACAATAAATCTTAAAAGTCTTGTGATATATGTTAAACTGAATAGAGTTTTGGTGACACATACAGAATTTACTATAATGTGAGCATGCTTTTTTTCTTCAAACAATATATTTTGAGTCAAAATTATAATTACTAGTAGAGACCCCTGACAAAGTGAAAAATGATACTGCTGACATCTCTTGTTGGGGTAGGGGAGAGGAACCGGGAATTTAAACAGAAACCACAAGGTGCTCTGACTTGCAGGACAGTTGGAACTGTCCCAGACCAGAATTATGAAGCTCAGCATAGACTAAGCTCAAACCCGGTTAACACTAACACTCACAAATTTCAGGTAAAACCACAGACACTCTGACCTAACAATAACTCTGCATGGATGCAAGTGTTGACTCTGTAACTTACAAATTTTGACTAATTCCTACAAAAATTGTTCTGTGACTACTTCTAGGCACAAAGCCCCATCCTTGTTTCATTTTCCTCTAGAGCCAAGGTGTCCAATCTTTTTTTCCTCTGCTAGAGATTGGAAGCATAACAGTTGCCTTGGCACACATTAAATACACAAACATTAATGAAAGCTCATCAGCAAAACCAAAGTTCCATGCATAGTTTTCCAGATATCCAACACCACAGATATGCAAAATAGTCCTCAAAATTCAACATGCATGGCTGGGCACTGTGGGTCACACCTGGAATCTCAGCACTAGGGACGCCAAGGTGGGTGGATTTCCTGAGCTCAGGAGTTCCAGATCAACCTGAGCAAGAGTGAGACCCCCGTCTCTAAAAAATAGCTGGGTGTTGTGGCGGGCACCTGTAGTCCCAACTACTTGGGAGGCTAAGGCAAAAGGATCACTTGAAACCAAGAGTTTGAGGGTGCTGTGAGCTAAGATGCCATGGCACTCTACCCAGGGTGACCACGTGAGACTCTGTCTCAAGAAAAGAAACAAACAAAAAAAACCCCCAAAACCAAGCACAGTGGTTCACACCTGTAATTCCAGCACTTGGGAAGCTGAGGCGAGATCTTGTCTCTAAAAAATAGCTAGGCTTTGTGGCGGGTACCTGTAGTCCCAGCTACATGGGAGGCTGAGGCAAGAGAATCGCTTGAGCCTAAGAGTTTGAGGTTGTTGTGAGCTATGATGCCATGGCACTCTACCAAGGGCGACAAAGTGAGTCACTGTCTCAAAAAAAAAAAAAAAGAAAAGAAAATACTTAGGTGGTGCCTGTAGCTCAGTGAATAGGGCGCCAGCTACATATACCGAGGCTGGCAGGTTCGAACCTGGCCTGGGCCTGCTAAACAGTGACAACTGCAACCAAAAAATAGCCAGGTGTTGTGGTGGGCGCCTATAGTCCCAGCTACTTGGGAGGCTGGGGCAAGAGAATCACTTAAGCCCAAGAGTTTGAGGTTGCTTTGAGGTTGAAACATAGTGAGACTGTTTCAAAAAAAAGGAAATATTTAGGTCCAGAGGATCTATAAATACTAGCAGACCCAGTTGGTTTCTTTACCTGAACTCTATTTGTCCTTTACCACATGATCATCGAGCCAGAAGTCAGGATAAAGCTTCCTCTGGCTATGGCCCCAGTTAGCTCGCAAAGAGTGTCATCTATGGTGTATGCTGCTGTCATGGCAACTACGTTCCCTTTTATTTCTAGGTTAAGAAACATAGCTACATAACACTGGCATTTATCACTACCAGGCTTTAGATCATAATCACCTGGGTTCTTAGGAAATACAGACTGCCAGACCTATCCCAGACATGCTAAATCACACTCTTTGGAGGACAGGGCCAGAAATTTATAATTTTTTTTTTTTTAATTGAAAATTTTAATAGATAATGCACATACATGGTGAAACACATACACAACTTAGATAATACAGAAGAGCAATGTGCCTCAGCCCCTGCCTAATCTTCCCATCCTGGCTTCTCTACACACGAAAGGACCCAGTCTTACCACTCTGGGAAGCACCGGTGCACAGTGCACAGCACACGCTGTAAATCCTTCTCAAGTCTCTTGCATGCCTGACTCATTTGCTCACACACTCTCAAAGTTGTTTAATGTCATTCTTTCCTAAAGCTGCAGAGTTTTCAATGTATGGACAGGTATGCCAGCACTTGTTTAACTAGTCTCTTAACTGGCGTACATTTAGGTTGGAATTTGTACTTTTAACAAGATTTTGAGGCGATTCTAATACTGTATATAAGCAAATTTGGGAACTACTGACCTAGCTCACTTGCTAAATACTTATGAATGTAAAAGCAAAAAACTGAAAATTGCTTTACCTATTTCTAACAAATACTAAAATTAAAGGACAAAGAGGGGGAAATTACAGGCAGAATACAAAGTTGCACTCAAGATGCAATGCCACTTCTACTTCTGAATTCCAACAAGAAAGCAAGGAGAGTTTATCATTCAGATCCTTTAGAGAAAAACTTCCTCTAATGCCAACCAAACTTAACTTCAAGGAGCTAGCTTTTAAAAGCTTATGCACAGTTCTAGCAAAGTGTGCCCAGGCCTTAAATTAAGGCTATTAATTTTAACTGAATTAGTTATAATACAAGCAAGTCTAAAAACGTGGGCCTAAAAAAATTATAGACTACACAGGATGGTGAAAAGTAGGCTGCTCTGGAGTTGGAGGCTTGGCTAGGATGAGCCCCTCTCAGCATTAGCCACATAACCTCAGGTGAGCTTCCCTATCTCTCCAGGCCTGAGTTCCTCCACTGGTAAGTGGGGATAATAATTTCTATCTCATTTCCAGAATTTTGAAGCCCAAATGAGATAAAACTTACGTGAATAAGTTTTGTAAATTAAAAGGCTTTCTACAATTATTATAGTATGCTATATCTTACAACATATTAAGGCTAAAAAAATTTTAAAAATTCATTTCACAAGCTGGGGGCAGTGGTTCATGCCTGTAATCCTAGCATTCTGGCTGGCAGGTGGATTGAGCTTAGGAGTTTGAGACCAGCCTGAGCCAGAGTGTGACCTCGTCTCTAAAAAAAATAGCTGGGCATTGTGGCAGGCACCTGTAGTCCTGGCTACTTGGGAGGCTGAGGCAAGAGAATCGCTGAAGTCCAAGAGTTTGAGGTTGCTGTGATGCCATGGCACTCTACCCAGGGTGACAAAGTGAGACTCTGTCTCAAAAAAAAGAGAAAGAAAAAGAATCATTTAATTCTAAATCATGATAGTACATTTTATTTTATTAATTGGTTATAAAATTTGACAATTTAAAAGTATGATTTTACTTGTAAGAACTATAAAAGACTTTAGATAGTATTAATGAGAATAGTCTATGTTACTGTTTGCCTCCATGATACTAAATATATTTATCAACAGAAAAGAAAGAAAAATAATAGTTTTTTTCTCTTAATTATAGGAATTATACCTAGAAAATAATCAAATTGAAGAAATAACTGAAATTTGTTTCAATCACACCAGAAAAATTAATGTCATTGTACTTCGTTATAACAAAATTGAAGAAAACAGGATTGCTCCTTTAGCTTGGATAAATCAAGAGTAAGTATATTGTTAAAATTTAACTTTATTGGACTAGTTTTCCTTTTTTATAATTAAATAGAGTATGAAAACCGGGGGTGAGACAAGTAAGGGAGGTAATGTCACCCAAAGGCTGGGAGACAGTATTCTTTCTCAGTGAACCCTTACCCTACCCCCAAACTCAGCTACTCCATGTATTTCCAAACGGTTCATTACATGACTGGTAGTTAGAGTTACTGCTGTCACCATCAAAATGCCTAGTGGATACCCTGCCATGTGCCAAGTGTTGAGCTAGCAAGAACTGAGCCCAGACATCTGACCCCGAGGTCTGATCACAATGGTCAATGCCACTCTAGCTCTATCTACTCCAGAAGCTGTCAGGAGGTTTAAAATCAGATAAACTCTGGCAGACAGAGAGGAAAAAACTGGCCACACTCTTCCTCCTCATTATCATTAGATGGAAGCCCAAGGATCCAAAACCCAGGCCTGGCCTCCTACATCACACTGCCACCTTTTCTCCAAATGATTTCTTTACTTCGAGTCTTAGAAAATAGACTGAAAAGTGCTTGGCTTGACAGCAAAGGCAGAAAGTAGACTCCATCTTCCTGGACAGGCATCATTAGCCTCTGGGTGCAGCCCTCAGTGAAGGAGTCAGAGGTGAGAGCCCTGGCAGCAAGTCTAGCAGCCAACCTAAATTAGAGGTTGTGTGCCCTGGTAACTGTGTGCCTTAGAAGCAGGATGGAGAGGCCAATTGGCATTAGCAACATGTGGGACTGAAAGTGGGACTAAGTCCCCTGTGGAGAGTCTTCATCTGATGAAACGAAGGGATGGGCAGAAAACACAGAAGAATCAAGTGAGGCTCTTAAATCAAAGAGGAAATTCAGCCAGGTGCAGTGGCTCATGCCTGTAATCCTAGTGTACTGGGAGGGTGAGGCAGGAGGATCACTTGAGATGAGGAGTTCGAGACCAGACTGAGCAAGAGCAAGAACCTGGTCTTTACAAAAAAAAGAAAAGAAAAATTAGCCAGGCATTGTGGAAGGTGCTAATAGTTCCAGCTACTCAGGAGGCTGAGGCAAGAGGGTCACTTAAATCCAGGAGTTTGAGTTTGAGGTAGTTGGGAGCTAGGCCAACACCACAGCACTCTAGCCTGGGGCAACAAAGTGAGACTCTGACTCATAAAAACTGGCCTTGTCAAAATTTAAAGCTGCTAGTCACTATCTTGATGTTCCCTACCCTGCTGAATGTTTTCTTGGTTGCAGAAATCTAGAATCTATTGATCTCTCCTACAACAAGCTCTATCACGTCCCCTCCTATCTACCCAAATCCTTGCTACATCTTGTGCTCATCGGAAATCAGATTGATCGGATTCCTGGCTATGTGTTTGGCCACATGGAGCCAGGCCTGGAATACCTGTACCTGTCATTTAACAAACTCACTGATGATGGTATTGACTGTGTCTCATTCTATGGGGCATATCATTCTCTGAGAGAATTATTTCTGGATCACAATGACTTAAAATCTATACCACCTGGGATACAAGAAATGAAAGCACTACATTTTCTGAGGCTGAACAACAACAAGATACGGTAAATTTTGGCTTTTTCAAGTATCAATTTAAATTGTGGTTGGCGAAATACATGATTAAACAATCAGGATATACTCTCTAGGGTTTACTTTAAAGAAAAAAATGTGCTTTTAAAACAAGATTGGCACATGTTAATTATTGAGGTTGGGTGTGCTCAGAGGTCACAGGCAGGAGTGGGAGAGTGGTAGAGGGAGAGGAGAAAGAAGGAGAAGAGAGAAGGAAAGAAGGTGCCATTGCTCTCTGTAACAGCCAGCTCTCCTAGGAACTAATAGAGTAAGAATTCACTCACTGTCCCTCCCTGCACCAAGTGATCACATTAATCTATTCATGAGGGATCTACCCCCATGACCCAAATACTTCCCATTAAACTCCATTCCCAACATTGGGGATAAAATTTCAACATGAAATTTGGAAGGGTCAAACAAACCAAACTACAGAACTAAATGTGTGTATTTTTTCTACTCTTTTCTATGTAAAATTAATTACCAGTATATCCTGTATATTATTCCATATCAGTACATAGAGAATTTCCTCATTCCTTTTTACAATTGAATATTATGCAGATGTAACGTATTTTATTCACTCTATTCCTTATTGATAGACATTTGCTTGTTTCTATTCTCTCACTAATACAATGTATAACTTTGTACAAATGTCATTTAAAAAATTTTCCCAGTTTGTCTTGGGGCCTTGGTGTGTGCCACACCTTTTGGGGGCAAAACTCGATTGTAAGAGGGACTTTACCCAACAAATGCAACTAGTGTAACATGGTTTCTTGTACCCTCAATGAATCCCCAACAAAAAAAAAAAAAAAAAAAAAATTTTCCCAGTTTATCTTTGGGTTAGATTCTTAGAATTGGGATTGCTGAATGAGAGGTAAAATGCATATGTAATTTTACTAGTTATTGCCAAACTGCTCTTCATAGGAGTTACATTATTTCATTCCTTTTAGTGACGTTGGATGCTCTCAGCCTCATCATAATATATGTTAGTGAGTTTTTTGATTTTAGGTTTTAGGGCAAATCTGATAAGTGACAAGCCACTAAAGTTTCAATGTGGATTTTTCTTATCATGAATGCAGCTGAGCATCTTTTCATGACTACATAGCATTTTCAATTATTCTTATGGGAGCTAGTTACCTAGTTATTTTTTATCTTTGATCTTTTCCATTTACCTCATAGATTTCTGGTAGGTCTTTGTATATTACCCTTTTATAGGTGATATACATTGCAAATATTTTCTCCTTGTTTGTCATCATTTATTTATTTATTTATTTAGAGACAGAGTCTCACTCAGTCACCCTGAGGTTGAGTGCCCTGGCATCATAGCTCACAGCAATTTCAAACAGAGTGATTCTCTTGCCTCAGCCTCCGGAGTAGCCAGGACTACAGGTCTCACTCTTGCTCAGGCTGATCTCGAACTCCTGAGCTCAAGCAATCTGCCCACCTTGGCCTCCTAAAGTGCTGGGATTACAGGTGTGAGCCACCATGCCCAGCTGGCTCATTTGTCTTTTAACTTTACATTTCTTTAAAACCTATAGCCAATTTATAAATATTTTCTTTCAATGCTTCTGTTTTTCAAATCACAAATAGGAAGACTTTCCCTGCTCACAGGGTATGCCCACACTCCATTCTAGTGACTTTATTTTTCAAATTTAGATCTTTGATGCAGTTGAAATTTATCCTGGTGTATGATATAATAAAAGGATCTAACTTTACTTTAAGAACAAAAGAATTATTTTCCTTAACAAAGGTAGAACTTAATTCCTAAATGAAGGCAGATTATTACGTGGACCATGTGTGACTTGCATGTCTATTTTTCCCTAGGAATATTCTTCCAGAACAAATTTGCAATGCTGAAGAGGATGGTGAGTCAACTCTGGAACATCTTCATCTTGAAAACAATTATATTAAAACTAGAGAAATACCATCCTATGCATTTTCATGCATAAGATCATACTCGAGTATTGTTCTTAAACCACAAAATGTCAAGTAATTCCAAGTTTTCCTTTGTCATTTATAAATTTTACTCATGTGTTTGTAGTAGTTACATTTGTCATCAAAAAGAGAAACAGAATCCTAATGTTATACTCAGTATCACTATGCTAGTCAGCCTAATTAGCCAATCCATAAAACAACCAAAAATATAATTAAGAGGAATTTTAGTAGAGGTAAAAGACAGTTTCCCACCTCTAAAAGGATGGCTATGCAGGCCGAGCTAGATCAGCAGAATCTGGAGCAAAATAAACATGTCCTTTACAATCAACCTGAGTACTGCTATTAGCTAACTCTCTAAGTCCTTTTAAAAATTAAGTATGTTATAGTTTAAGATCAAGATTCATAAAGGTAGGGGAAAAAATGGTAGAATTTGTGAATTAGTGTTAATTATGTTAAAAAATAATTTATTAATTTTTCATATGACCCTGTGCTATAATTACTGGTATAAATATACCTATAATTGAGTTAGCTTTAATTCCTTCTAATAATTATATGTGTGAAAGAAAAACACGATCGTGATGTAATGTTAATTTCTTTGTTTTGATAATTGTACTATGATTAATGATGTACTATTATGTGCATCGTTAACATTATAAGAAAATGGCAGAAGGGACTACATGAATTCTATACTATTTTTGAAACTTTTCTGCATTCCTAAAATTTTTTCAGTTAAAAAACAGTATTTTAAAATCACCTCTTAAGATCAAAACTATTTGTAGCAGTTGAGTCGTGACCCACAAGAACTGTATTAAAGGGCCGTGGCATTAGGAAGGTTGAGAACCACTGGTTTACAGAAAGCAGTGGAGTCTAGTTAAAATATAAATTAAAACCGGCTTGGTGGCTCATGCCCATAATCCTGGCACTTGAGAGGCCAAAGCGGGATGATTGAGACTAGGAGTTTGAGACCAGACTGAGCAACATAGTGAGATCTCATCTCCACAAAAAATTTAAGAAATTAGCAGCGTATGGTGGCACGTATTTGTAGTACCAGTATGTGGGAGGCAGAAGTGGAAAGATGACTTGAACTAAGGAGTTTGAGGCTTCGGTGAGCTAGGATGGCACCACTATAGTCAAGCCTGGGTAACAGAGTGAAGCCTCATTAAAACAAGCAAAACCCCCAAACTAATTAGTCTAGACTATACCCTTGTAAAGGAAAACCTAACACATGAAGTTTTGAAAAATTTTGCTCCACTGGTTGGCATCTATCTCCTTTCCTCTAATATGATGAAATGTATCTTTTATTCAATTCAAATAAACATAAAGCTCTTAGTGTTTTTACTATGCAGTAGGTCCTACCAAAACTATTCATTAAAATTTTTATAACATGAATACCTTTTATCTTTGCATTGCTAAAATAATTTATAAGACACATGTAGGGTTATTCTTCCTTTTAAGCTTTGGTTATTTAATCTTTTAATAGTTCTCTTACCACCTGAGAAACCTTCCAGCCCCCACTTCACAGGGTTGTTATGAAAAGCAGAGAAGAATGGAAAACATTGTGGAAAGTATTGTGTATATAATGAGTGTAGTGATTATTACCAATATTTCATATAAATTGAGAGGAACCAGCATTTTCAACCACAAAAAACCATTTTATGTCTCTACAAAAAAAAAAAAAAAGAACAATTACCCAGGTGCTGTGAACAGGTGCCTATAGTCTCAGCTACTCAGTAGACTGAGATTAAGAGGATCACCTGAACCCAGGAGTATGAGGTTACTGTGAGCTGGGCTGACGCCCCGGCCCTCTAGACTGGGTGGCAGAGTGAGGCTCTAACTAAAAAAAAAAAAAAAATTAGTCAAGATGAATTTAAGAGACAGGTAAAAACAAGAAGATGAGGTTATATATCTTTTTTAACAAGAACCTTGTGTAATACATCATTACTATATGGATATAAATGCATTGACATAAATGGTTTAAGGCGATCTAAGCTGTAAACAAATTGTCATAGGGGACTCAAATTGAAGATGGTTGAGTCAACAGGATTAGCATCTTTGGATAAAACACAGATGAACCATTCCTTTACTCATTTCTTATTCTGACTATCCGGCTGTATTTCAGATGCTATTCTAGAGAGAATCACAAATCCAATAAGCCCTCTCCCCTATAGTAGAGGCCATAAGCAGGAAATGAAGCAATCAAGTAAGTAGGAAAGTGCTGTGCAGTCAGGAAAATAGTAGCAACTCCATGAGCGGGATGGGGTCCAAGGGTCACCATAGACAATGTGACTACATCAACAGAACGGAGTGACAGCAGACCCAAGGCTGTGTGTATGAAGCAGGCACACTGTGAGACTGCTGTCACATGTCTTCCCAACTCTGCATTGGTAGCAGAATCCATAAGAGCTGAAAATCACAGAAAGACTGATTGTATCTTTGCTCGACAGTTAGAAGATGCACTTATTTAAATGGACTTTATAATTTAAAAAATATGTCTTTGGCTCGGCACCTGTGGCTCAATGGGCTAAGGCACTAGCCACGTACACCTGAGCTGGCGGGTTTGAATCCAGCCCGGGCCTGCCAAACAACAATGACAGCTGCAACCAAAAAATGGCCGGGCGTTGTGGCGGCTACTTGGGAGGTGGAGGCAGGAGACTCGCTTGAGCCCAGGAATCGGAGGTTGCTGTGAGCTGTGATGCCACAGTCCTCTATCCAGGGTGACAGCTTGAGGCTCTGTCTCAAAAAAAAAAAAAAATATATATATATATGTCTAGTATGGAACTTGTTCAGCCTTGAAATTCCACCATGTTTTGGAGGGGAAGTTTTAATTCCATTAAGAAAAGTGGTAAATGTCCTTATAGCGAACATCCTTTACTATATGAGGCACTAACTGATGCTCTGTTTGGTTTCATAAATATGCTGTAATTAGTAGCACATACATACAATAAAGCTTAGCCCTGGTCTGAAAATATTAATGGTGTATCTAGTCTTTGCCTACACACACACACACATGCACAAACACACACACACGGAATGCTAACTATATTTTTAATTTTGAGATTTGCATTATTATACATAAGAATACTTAAGAAACCTGGCCCCGGCCAAACTGCAACAAGAAATAGCCGGGCGTTGTGGTGGGCACCTGTAGTCCCAGCTACTTGGGAGGCTTAGGCAAGAGAATCGCCTAAGCCCAAGAGTTGGAGGTTGCTGTGAGCTGTGATGCCACAGCACTCTATTGAGGATGACAAAGTTGAGCCCCTGTCTCTAAAAAAAAAAAAAAAAAAAGAATACTTAAGAAAATATGGACCAGGCACAGTGGCTTATGCCTATAATTCCAGCACTTGGGAGGCCAAGGCGGGTTAATCGCCTGAGCTCATGGGTTCAAGACTAGCCTAAACCAGAGTGAGACCTTGTCTCTAAAACTAATAGCTGGGTACTGTGGTGGGCGCCTGTAGTCCCAGCTACTTGGGAGGCTGAGGCAAGAGAATCTCTTAAGCCCAAGAGTTTGAGGTTGCCAAAGTGTGACTCTTACAAAAAAAAAAAAAAAAAAAAAAAAAAAGAAAGAAAGAAAAGAAAATACAAAAAAAGTGATTTAGTGAAAGACATATATAGCCTGGTATCATAAGGAAATAATTAAACCAATTGCCAAGAGATCTGGGAGCCCATCTTGTTCTTCAATGATTACTCATGTAGTCATTTTACTTTATTTGATTCAATTATAAAATAATATGTTTGGCTGGGTTAGGTGGCTCATGTCTGTAATCCTAGCACGCTGGGAGGCTGAGGCAGGTGGATTGCCTGAGCTTACGGGTTCGAGACCAGCCTGAGTCAGAGCAAGATCTCTTCTCTAAAAATAGCTGGGCATTGTGGTGGGCGCCTATAGTCCCAGCTAGTTGGGAGGCTAAGGCAAGAGAATTGCTTGAGGCCAAGAGTTTGAGGTTGCTGTGAGCTGTGACGCCACAGCACTTGGCCAAGGCCAACATAGTGAGACAGAGTCAAACAAAACAAAACAAACAAACAAACAAAAAACCCCAAAAAACTCTGAAGAGGGAGTACCCATGAAAGCAATGGTTTAAGGATGGAAAAAGAACCACCCATTGCAAAAATCTACAAATCAGAACAAGTGGAACTTATACAGTATACATACAAGAGATTCCAAAAGGAATTCAGTGAAAAGTTGTCTGTCCAGACAAGGAACACACAGAAGAGAAGTGGCCAAAGGGGGAATCTTGTGCGTGATGCTACAGAGAAACTGAAAAAAAGGGATCATCTGCGAGAGAACTTAGGGCATTGCTGTAGGGTTCAGGCAAGAGGCTGGGGGGACAGTAAAGACAGGAAAGTAAAAAGGTCAGCGCTGAATGCACAGACAAGGGCATACACCTGTGGGATCTGAGAAGAGAAGGGCATTTAAGCTAATCCCCAATGGGTACTGCTTACTCCCAATTTGTAGGGTGGGGCGAAGGAGCCAAGTTCACTGTAATATCCACCTCACTTGAGTCTCTGACCTCTCAAAGACAGCTTCCAAACACAGGATGAGCTGCACCTAACAGCCTAGCTCCTCAGGAAGCCTCCCGCTCTCCGCCGCCGCACTTAGTGTCTGTGCCACTGTCCTGGGACAGATTTGGTATTATAAGTTAGGTGCACTGATTATGTATCTGATATTATCAATAAGGTCCTTAATGATTATGTGGAATTATTAGGTATTGATTATCTTTTTTTCCTTATGTATGGGGGTGTTGCATAGTAGCTGGGTAGAGAGGTGTATCTTGTTTCTCCAAAAAGACTATAAAACTTATGAGAACAGAGACGACTAATATTTTGAGCTCTGTGCAAAGTAAGTACTAAAATGGCTCTTGAATAAAGAACGAGTTCCATCTCCTAGATTCCCTAGTCTAAACTACAACAGCTCATGAGTTATCCAAAGTTAGTATTAACCCTTCTTCCACATAAAATAGAAATGGACCTATAAATTTAAGGATTTTCAAAAGAAAGATGAGAAACTGAAAATAAAAAGATTTATGTAGGGACATAAAATTAATAAGGAATCATTTCTGTAATTAATATTTTCTGACATGCACATAAGAAAGCACAGAATATATTTTTTAAACAAGTCATGCTTTGACAACTGGTAATACTTAGTAATCAATCTGATTGCTTTGTATAATAGGAACATTGACTATGTTTCCCAAGCCATCATTTAAACATGAACATAAATTACTATGTTCATAAGATGCTGACTTAAAAGAATGAAGTACTCAACAAAAATAAACGAAAAAGAAAAAAAAAAAAGAATGAAATACTCAAATTCTGCTGTTTAAGTCAAACCTCAAAGGGAGGGCTAGAACCCTTTATGACATTGATTCTATCTCTTTCCCTTATTTAGAAAACCAACAGAAAGTTTCCTCATAGCAGAAGTATTAACAGACTGACAGATGACTGAACTCTTTGTATGTCCAAAATTGAATGGGAATTCACCAACTTAAAATTCAAAAATAGTACAAGTACCTATGAAAAGAAGTTTCTGGACAGTTCTAACCTAATACCAGATATCCCTTAGGGGTCTTAAGCCCTATAAATCTGTGAAACAGAGATTCATCTGCTGTAGTTAAAAAAAATACACACAAAAATAGGCATCACGGCTCTGAACTAGAACCAGTATGTGTGCTAGTTGTGGACCTGGCCAAGTTACTTAGATTCAGACTTCCAGTTTCCTTGTCCATAAAATCTGGAAATAACATTTGCCTCTCAGGGCTGATTAAAAGATTAAATGAGGTGATAACCTATGGAA
Organism: Perodicticus potto; assembly: GCA_963574655.1. Taxonomy (NCBI): domain Eukaryota; kingdom Metazoa; phylum Chordata; class Mammalia; order Primates; family Lorisidae; genus Perodicticus; species Perodicticus potto. The sequence goes on from CAUYRH010111812.1 coordinate 16,325, forward strand.
ATGCTGGGCACACGGGGGTAGATATTCAATAAAGGTGAGTGCCAATGTTTTCATCAGTAGACTTCAGGAAACTGGCATTCAGGAAGTATATGACTTGCTCAAGGCTGCCAGGCCTCCTAGTGTGGTAGATATGAACTATTTAAAATTGATTCCTTAGGTATGAAATTTAGTGGAAAAGGAGTGGCCCTACTACACCAGGACAGGGCTCAAGCATACACGCTCCGTAAAGTGCCAAAGAGTAAACCACCTTGGATTCTGCGGCCAGGAGGGCTCTAGGAAGGGCCACTGCAGCCATGTCAATATCTTGAGAAACCAAAGGTCTCCCGAGGAAAGGTGGAGGATTAACAATAAAACCCAAGTTTGACTGTCTTTCTATGTGTCACTGTGTGTTTACACTCATGGCACAGAAAACAGAGAATGGCAGTGTCTAATAGCCTTGAGTGGATCTCTAGGCTGAGAAAGTCCACGAGGGTGAGAAAACTCACCCTCAAAGAGTGTCTAATCTCCTTCCTATCATACTGTCTTAAAAGAATTCCGACCACAGAAGAGAAAATTAAGTTTGATCTGTTTGATTCACTGTGATTACCTATAACACTTAAAAAGGGGGAAACCAAACTAGAAAAGTATTTGATCAATCAGCCTGTCCTGTAAATGAATTCCTCCCTCAGAAATAACCCCTGAATGAATCTCTAACAGTAGAGTAGCAAGCCAGTTTACACTGGCAAACCCAGACCTTTCCATCTGTAGCCCACAAGGTAAACTTTGGGCAGAGGGTTCCTGTGGCAAGTTTGTTTCTTTCCTATCTTATTTCTAGCCCTTGTCACCATCAGTTCAATTGAACTTAATTCAATAGACCCAAAAGTATCTGAAAAGATTTTTAGAAACAGGAAAATCTACTGCAAAATGAGCAGTCCTATATTAGAATATGTTTGATTCTACATGTCTTAAGGCTTCAGGATATTACTCATGTGTCTTTGCTTTGACACGCTGAACAAGAACGTTGAAGACTAAGCTTTGAGAGAATTCAGTCTGTCATATACTGTTTGCAAAAGAGTGAATGTTTCTAACTTGGTAAGTAGACTTTAGTGATTATACAACTAAAAAACAAATGCATGACTGTTTCTTTTTTGAAGTTATGTTTCCCTTTCTACATGAAAGTAGATTAAAATCAAAACTTACAGCCTAGCATATTTTTTCCTTTGTATAAAATGTGAAGAATGTGAAGCCATACAAGGGAAAGCAGGCCTGTATTAAAAATAACATGTGATTACACTAAATACGTATTAGTTTGGAAAAGAAAAGGAATACATCATGGTATTAAAATGTCCTGATGTGTTTCTAAGTAACAGAATCTCTGTGGTCAAATAAACTTCTACTAAACTATCAGCTGATTTAAGCAAATCTTTTTATAAGCTGAAATCTTCTGAAAGTTCATTTGTTTGCCCAAATTGTGAATTACCAAATTTATACATGAACTGTTTGAAAAGCTAATGTAACTAGTATTGTGACACTCAGAATAAAGAGTACATTAACTTTGACTCAAACTGTGCAAAAGCAAATCATGTAACCAAAACGCTTGTATCTCCATAATATTCTAGGACTTTAGTTCTTCCCTAGAACTCTCAAATGATGGACCTCTTTGAGAATATGATGAAAGCTATGATGTATAATGGACCTCCTCCGCAGAAAAACACACATACACGTATAAAGACACTTTGCATCCATCAGAAGATTCATAAAATCAATCCATGAATCCTCTAGGTTAGGGGTCCTCAAACTACGGCCCGCGGGCCACATGAGTTGGTGTGAATTGTATTTGTTCCCCTTTTGTTTTTTACTTCAAAATAAGATATGTGCATTGTGCATAGGAATTTGTTCATAGTTTTTTTTTTTTAAACTATAGTCTGGCCCTCCAATGGTCTGAGGGACAGTGAATTGGCCCCCTGTTTAAAAAGTTTGAGGACGCCTGCGGTATTCTTGTATCCAAGTTAAGAATTTCTGTTTAGGGTAACACCTTAATTTACTGAAGTCATAAATATTTTACTAGAGTGAAGGATAAATAAAAGAGTTAAAATTAATTTAAGGTAAATTGCAGGCAAAAAATTTATGACTTAAGTCCCCAAAGGTAATGATGGCAACATCGAACAAATAAATAAATAAATGGCACTTGATTAAATTAAAAAGCTTCTGCACAGGAAAGGAAATAGTCAACAGAGTAAATAGACAACCTACAGAATGGGAAAAAACATTCATGAACTATATATCCAGCAAAGGCTAATATCCAGAATCTACAAAGAACTCAAACAAATCAGCAAGAAAAACAAAAACCACTACCACCAACAAAACCCCATTAAAAGTGGGCAAAAGACATGGACAGAAATTTTCAAAGGAAGATAAACATATGAAAAATTTCTTACCATCCCTAATCATCAAGGAAATGTGAACTGAAACCACAGTGAGATTATCACCTTACCCCTGATAGAATGGCTTTTATTAAAAAGTTCAAAAACAATAGATGGCATGGATGCAAAAAGAAAAGAACACTGTAGCTGGAATTGCAAATTAGTACAACCTCTTTTGGAAAACAGAAATGAGATTTTTCAAAGAATTAAAAGCAGACTTACCATTCAATTGGCAACCCCACTATTGAATACCCAAAGGAAAATAAGTCATTTTACCAAAAAGACACCTACACTTAAATGTTTATTGTATCAATTCACAATTGCAAAGATGTGGAATCAATCCAAGCGCCTATTAATTAATGAGTGGACTAACAAAATGTGGTCTAGGCTGGGTGCTGTGGCTCACCCTGTAATCCCAGTACTCTGGGAGGCTGAGGTGGGTGGATTGCCTAAGCTCACAGCTTCAAGACCAGCCTGAGCCAGAGCGAGACGCCCACCTCTAAAAAACAGCCAGGCATTGTGGCAGGCACCTGTAGTCCCAGCTACTCGGGAGGCTGAGGCAAGAGGATCACTTGAGCCCAAGAGTTAGAGGTTGCTGTGAGCTATGATGCCACCACGCTGTACCAAGGGTGACAAAGTGAGACTGTCTCAAACAAACAAAAAATGTGGTCCGTATATACCATATAATACTGCTCAGCCATAAAAAGAAATGAATTAATGTCTTCTGCAGCAATTTGGATGAAACTAGAGATCATTATCCTAAGCAATGTATCTCAAGAATGAAAAAACAAACACTACATGCATGCTCTAATAATTTGGAACTAATTAATGGTCACACGTAGGCACAGAAAGTAAAAACTGTTGGGTGAAAAGGGCAGGAGGGAAGGGATTAAAAACCTAACAGTTACAGTGAATACTATTCAGGTGATGGGCATACTTAATGGCCCTGACTAAAGCACTATAAAAGCTATCCATGTAACATTTATACCCCCTTAATATTTGAAAATAAGGAAAAAAGTTAATTTAAGAAAAACTGCCTTATTTGCCATTATTAAGCATTAATTCCTCCAATATTTGGTGGTATTTTCAAGACTGCAGAAAAGTTGAAAGAATAATACAAATGGCTGTCTATATACCCTTCACTCAATTCACCAATTAATAATACAGATGGTCTTCAATTTATGAGGAACATCCCAAAGTTGAAAGTGTCTTAAGTTGAAGTGCATTTAACACATCTAACCTACCAAATATCATAGTTCATAACACAAATGTGCTCAAAATATTAAATATTTACATTAGTCTACATTTGGGCAAATCATCTTGCATGTAATTCATTGAATACTATACTGAAAGTGAAAAAAGAATGATTGTATAGTTACTCAAAGTATGATTTCTACCAAATGTATACAAATTTTATATCATAAAATAAAACCATTAAGGTGAACCATCATAAGTTTACTTGTTCAAATTGTTCATCTCTCTCCTTCTACATCCATCTATCTGTATACTTACATCTATATTTGTTTATTCATCAGCTATTCATCTATTCATTTATCCATCTGTCAGCAGGGGACAGAATCTGGACTATCGGAATGTATACTGCAGATATTCTGACATTTCATCCCAATACTTCACTATGAGTCTCCGAAGAACAAAACAATTTTCTTATATAGTCATGAGACAATTACCATGTTTTCTCACATTATCAAACCTAAGAAATTTAATGTTGATTCAGTATCAACTACCATCTAAGATCTCCTCAGCTGTTCTAATAATGTTCTATGCAGCTGTGTGTGAAGTTTAAGACCTAATAAAGATTTAATACAGACCCATTATTCTCCTTTAATGTAGAGTATTCCTTGCCTATGTGTGTCTTTCACATCTCCACTCTTCTGAAGGGTCGAAATCAGCTATAATGTAGAATGTCCCGTAATCCGCATTTGTTGGATTGCTTCCCTCATGATTCTTTTTATAGAGACAGATTCTCACTCTGCCACCCAGGCTGGAGTGCAGTGGCGCAATTATAACTCACCACAACCTCCAACTCCTGGGTTCAGCCAATCCTCCTGCTTCAACCTCCTGAATAGTTGATACTACCTGCTCTGACCCTTTAAAGTCTCTTTTCTATGTTATTATAAAAAGGATTTTGTATTTGACATGTTAAATCCATTGCCATCTTGTTCTTTTTGGAGATAGTCAAATTGCCCCTTCATAGTGGCTTCTATGTTCCTTTACTGAGTCCTTGGTAAACTCTGCTCACCTTCATACTTCTTGGTATAATGTTATTACAGGCACACCTTATACTTTCCCTGGCCCAGACTTGTTATTGGTAAATTCTCCAAATAGTCCTGGCTCAGATCTGGAAGCCATATGTGCTCAGTGCTCTCAGGTCATCTTAGTGGAAAAAGGTGGGAAATTTATTTGAAAAAAAATCATTACTTGTACAGATTCTTCAAAGCAAAGTGACCCTATTTTTTTTTTTTTTTTTGAGACAAGAGCCTTACTCTGTCACCCTGGGTAGAGTGTGGCATCGTAGCACACAACAGCCTCAAACTGTAGGGCTCAAGCAATCCTCTTTTCTCAGTCTCCCCACTATTTGGGACTGCAGGTGCCTGCCACAAAATTTGGCTAGTTTTCTTCTATTTTTAGTAGAGTCGGGGTCTCACTCTTGCTCAAGCTGGTCTTAAACTCCTAGCTCATGCAATCCATCCACTTCAGCCTCCCAGAATGCTGGGATTACAGGCACGAGGCACCTATCCTGACCTAAGCAAAGTGACTTTTGAGACATTCCTAAAAACTATTTGACACACTGACAATAAACTAAAGTGAATAAGATCTTCATTTTTCAGAAATTCAACTGGATTCACTTTAAATGACCATTTATGACATTGGCTCATTTTTCAAAACCAGAAAGCTCAGCCCTGTGATACTGAAGAGCCTCTGCAAGGACAGGGCTTGTGAAGAAAGTGCTACAAGGTCAGAGAGGCACTCTCTATGAGCTCAGTGAATCATAGCCATGCAGGATGTTAGGGTCAGAAATGCTGTAAATTTAGACTTTGATATAAAATGTCCTGGTTTTTAAAAATACTATATGCTCCAAGCAATCTGTAGCCCACGGGTCACAACCTACATACAGTATTAAGCAAATTCAATATAAACCAAAGTACCCAGTTTTCCACAAGGAAGGGACACCTAAATATTACAACAGCACATGAACTCTTAATCATCCATGCTTTCACAGAAATTTTTGAGGGCACCTACTATACGCAAAACTCTATGTTATATGAGTCAATGGTCTATTGCATTCTTAAACTGGGTATGTGCATGGCACCGACTCTAACAGCCTTCGGGTCTTTGTGACTTTGAGGGCATCAAGGATGCCCTTACCATCTACCGGCTTCTCTCCATTGTACTTATACCACTTGGTGAATGAGTGGATGGGTGGATGGTCTTCCTTATAGATACTATTATGAGAGAACATTCTACAGTCCATTCCAATTCACTTAGAAGATAAGAGGGCATCAGACGTTTGGTAATGAACATCAGAAAAGTCTGTTTGTATCCTACAGAGCATTCTGACACTTGCAAAGCTCCTCCTGCCTCACTCTGCAAATTTATTTGTATGAGATGATTTCTAAGGTCCTTCCCTATTCTTATGTGGTTATTAGATTTTGAGCACTGATGTCCTTTTCTAAACCAGAAGAAGTTCTGCAAAGAGTCTGAGAAATCACATAAGAGGTTGGCTTAAGCAATTCATTTTTTATTTTTTGCAATGGTTAGAATATATGGGGCCAATGAAAAAGAAATCAGCATTAAAGTTTCTTTTATGACAATCAATATTTCTGTTTATAAACTGTCAGTACAGAGAATATTACTTTTTCATTTTGTAATTTATCTTATTTACAACATAATATACAGATAACTCATGATTCCTAAAGTTTTTTTTTTTTTTTTTTTTGAGACAGAGTCTCAAGCTGTCACCCTGGGTAGAGTGCCGTGGCATCACAGCTCACAGCAACCTGTAATTCCTGGGCTCAAGCCAGTCTCCTGCCTCTGCCTCCCAAGTAGCTGGGACTACAGGCGCCCGCCACAACGCCCGGCCATTTTTTGGTTGCAGCCGTCATTGTTGTTTGGCGGGCCGGGGCTGGATTCGAACCTGCCAGCTCAGGTGTATGTGGCTGGCGCCTTAGCCCGTTGAGCCACAGGCGCTGAGCCGATTCCTAAAGTTATTGTTATACAACTGGATTAATATTTAGACCAAAACCGAAAGAAGAAAAAACTAAACAACAACAAATAACAAGACATATACAAAAGAACTAGGTCCCCTCCATAAGATACCCATAGCAACCAAAAATGGAAGATTTTCTCATTACCATACTTTTCCTAGGGAAGAGGAGGTATACTGTTATACTTGGAATGACAACCTGGAAAGGGGCAAAGAAAAACTTTAGTTTCTTCCCAGATGGCATGTTTGTGCCTGCTGCACCATCTGTGGCAGATGTGAGTTTTCCACGCCGCAGGCCAAGACTGTAGAGGGTTGGGCCCTGGGCCCATATCTCTACTACATAATTGGCAGAATTGAGTGAATAAGCCAAATACACTACCCCAGTCCAGCATTATACTTCCAGGGCCTATTTCCTTCCCCAAGCCCTCTGACCAAAGATCAAAGAGAGATGTTAGAAGAAGACTAGTTGAAGGCTTATAGTGCAGATAACCCAAAGTAGCTGCAACATAACCTTTAGAAACACAATTTTACAGGAACTGAGATATGGGTAATAAAGCTGCACCTGGGAGGGCTGTACAGACAACTCGACTGAAGGGAGTGGCTTGGATGGATGATGTGGACATTTTCTGTAAGCAGAGATTTGAAAAACACATCCTACATACCATGCAAAAATAGGAATCATGCATTGGCAAACTTTGATTTTTCAAGAGAAGCTGAAATCTTGTAATTTTTAAATACAGCAATTACACCTAACAAAAAGGTACACATATGATCTTCAAATGATAAAGAATATTCATAGCAGCTTAAAAAAAAACTGAATATATAAATAATATGTGTCTTATTCATGTAATAGAATACTATGCATTAACGAGAATGAATATTGCTAACCACAATGACATGGGTAGATCCCAAAAGCATGACATTGAGTGAAAAAAGCCAGGCACAATAGCAAACGCACAATATGATTCCATTTATGTAAAGTTCAGAAAATAACCTATGGAGCTGAAGTCTGGCAGCAACTTCCTTGAAAGACTTGAGGAGGGATTCAGGAATGGTGGGATTTATTGATCAGGGATCAGTTTGCAAAAATTAGTTGAGCTGTACCATTATGATGTGTCTATTTTTTGGTACTGTATGCTTCAATAAAAAGTTAAAACAAAACAAAACACTGTGCAGGACAAACTGAATTTTACCCAAGGGCTTCCTGTTTATGACTGTGCTCTGATGGAATTTAGGCAAACATTAGATGCTTTGGATACAAATATTAATAAAATCCAGTTCATACTTTCATGTTTCTGATTCATTCAGTTAACAAATATATTTGCAACTTAAATATACTTGATTAAATAAGAATATGACCATTCTAAACCAAACGGGAGGGCTGTCATCCCTTAGGTGCTGCAGGGCTTGAACTACATGGAAGGACACGTATGGGACTATTGAGTTAACACTGACTGTCAGATTCAAGGTCTAAGAAGGAATATTTAAGTGAAAGGAGGGTGGACATCTAACTTTCCTGTACTTCTGAGGCACAAGTATTCTCTCTATGGGTGTAGCTGCCTTGCTTCAACAATTTGGGTCATTTCTCTGGAGAGTGGGAAGAAAGGATGGTCAGATTGTTTTTTCTTTTTTTGCAGTTTTTGGCCCGGGGCTGGGTTTGAACCCACCACCTCCGGCATATGGGGCCGGCGACCTACTCCTTTGAGTCACAGGTGCTGCCCCAGATGCATTTATTTATTTATTTTTGAAGACAAAGTCTCACACTGATGCCCTGGCTATGCTATGGCATCACAGCTCACAGCAACTTCAAATTCCTGGACTCAGGCAATCCTCTTGCCTCAGACTCCCAAGTAGCTGGGACTACCCACACCTGCCACAACAACTGTCTGCTTTTTCTATTTCTAATAGAGACCGGGTCTCTCTTTTGCTCAGGCTGGTCTCAAACTCCTGAGCTCAGGTGAACCACCCGCCTCGGCTTCCCAAAGATTCAGGATTACAGGTGGCAGCCACTGCAGCTGGCCCCCATGGTCAGACTCTTTATGCCAAGAGAGAATGGATTCTGCTAATCCAGGGGAAATAGGCTGGTTCCCAAATCTACACAACAATCAGGAAGATTCACTGGGGTCACCACTTACACCAGTGAGACTTCGTCACTAGAATTAGAAAACTGTCCTCTTCTGGAAGGATTATGTCTTAGTTGATATGAGAACTGGGCAAATTCCTTGGAATGAGTGGAACAGGAGATAATTTCTTTTCAGAGGATAGTATCTTCCCTGCTCTTAAGTCTCCCTAAATGTCAGTGAAGTCACAGCCTTCAAAAGGGAAAGCTTTATGGATCCCAAAGGGTTTCACCTATACACACATGTCTGCCTGTATACCATGCATGCTGGAGCCCAGAAGGAGCTCATAGAGCTGGTTTGCAGTTACGCTGACATGTCTATGTCAGGGCTGACAGCTTGTTAAAGCTAAAACTTTTAACAAAAGCTTGGCTTTTTTCTCAGGTACATCTGGAGGCAGAGTTTTATACTTTACCCAGATTGATAAATATTTTATTAGTCTGTACAGGATGAGAGATTTTTGAAACTGTAATTTATAAATATTCACTTAAGAATCTCATAAAGTATTTTTTCAAATCAGGTATTTCTTGAATGATTCTGACTGCACTTTCGATGGCCAGCTGCCATGCATTATTAAATTCCCTTTTTTTTCTTCAGAATCTTCCAGTAGACGTCTAGAGTTTAGCTAGAAGTCTTGGCTACGATACAAACAGTGATGGAAAACACATGAGCAGTAACAAGTTTTAATCTTGCTCCTCAGTACTAACATGGACTAATCTGTGGAAGCAGTTTATTCCAGTATCACCCAGGGTGCAGCTACACCAGGGGCTGTATAGAAGGGTGTTTTTTCTTTTAAATGTAATATCTCCACATCTTTTCTTCTTAAATAGTGCTGACAACATTTACATTATAGATAAGTAGTACATGGTGGACAAATTCTACTTTCAAGAGGACTACTCTCTTCTGACAGGTATGTTTCATGTACTAGTGTATAAACTATTTTATAGTCCATACTAAGGACATATTAATGTTATTAATAAATGCTTATAAGTAATACAATCAAGTTCAAAGCTAATCTCTACAATTTCTTAATCAGCATGAAAATATAAAACTAAATATATACCCGAAATTATTGTATTATGTCTTAAAATGAATTTATTTTAAATATGTGACTTTTTTATAGCTAAGTGAAAACTTGTCAGACAAGTTTCAAGTCTTGTCTTGAAACAAGACTGACTTTAAAAATCATTTAAGTAAGCATCTTGCATGTTCTTTTAGAAAAATAACATTTTTTCTGTAAATCAATTCTGTCTTATCACGGACGGGTGGGGGGGGAATAATGTAATGAAGAATAATAAAATACATGTATTTAAAAAAAAAAGAAAAATAATATTACTGTAATAATTAATGATAATGAAGTTTGGTGATATTACAGGTATATTAAATAGAACAGTAAATATTTCTTTCAATATGATATTTTCTAATGTGCTTTAAAAATTTGTGAATTATACAAGTGTTATTTTTACTTACACACAGAATATACCTATTTTACCTTGATAAGTGCCTTCTTTATTCTTATTTAAGGAAATGGCTCTAAACAGTTAAAGTGGAAATCTATATAATTCCAAGAAAGAATACTTACCTGCAATAGTTTAACCAGTTCTAGACTCAATATGAAAGATTAGGAATTGCTTTTCACAGCATCCTTATCAGAACTTAACATACTCAAAGATTTCCTTTGTCCCCTTCAAACCAAATTTTTGATTAAATCTTACATGGAAAAAAAAAATCAAACAATGTATTTGATATTCTACTTCCTAATTATCTAAATAGAGCATAGCATTCTTCCACGTTAATTATTTAGAGGTATGGCAGCCAAGAAACATTGGCCACATGGTATAGAGACTGAGTCATAAAGAACCTGAGGGGTTTATATTTCTCTAAAATAAGGTGGTTTTTTCCATCCCACCAAGAATCACTGAGTTGTAGAAAAAACAAAGAAAGAAGAAAGAAAGAGGGGGAGAGAGTAAGGGAGGGGGGAGAGAGAGAGAAAGATAGAGAGATATCACAAGCCCACACACATAAAAATACCCTGATGTTTTTAGTTTGTTTTTGGCAATAAGCAATATATAGTAGTGGAAAGGAGAGGATATGCAGTCTTCTGTTACAACTAATTACTAAATAAAGGATAAATATTCTGATACTTGATCTGAGGTTTGAAACAAAATAGATTAACTTTACAAGCACAAGTCTTGAGGCACTATAGGAAATATCAGGAAAAAAGAGAGATAGGAGAGATTTTTTTGTTTAAGACAATAGCTAGGTTGCTAGATACATGGAAAAACTGATGAAGGATAAAATAAGTATAAAAAGAAGAGCAGCCAGAAGTTCTTTAATTAGAATGCTGTGAATACCTCTGAGGTAAAATTGATTATTTAAGGAAAATGTTGCCTTTAAAAGTATCCATGAACAAATAAATGGTAGTTGAAGTTTCTAAATGCATGCTTGAATTTTTTTTTTTTTTTTTTTTTTTGCATGCTTGAATTTTTAACTGATTTGCTAACTTTCAAGGCTGTGCCTTGATTATAGTTGAACTTAGTTTGGATTCCTTTTGTGAGATGTGTGGAACATGTTATACCACATTTATATACTTAGATCTACTATTGGTACCTGTGAACTCACAGGCATATTTAAACCAAAGGGAAAAGTTGCCAAGCAGACCTTTAAATGTGAGATTTAAAAGCACAGTGACTTATTTACCTAGTAATAGTGTCTGAGACGAAATACCCTTTCACTTAGACCAACTTTCCATTCTAAGTTTGTGGACCAGTTAATTGGAAAAAAAGAAGCTTATATACTGATTAGCTATACTTCAGCCCTGCTAAGAACTCTTTTCAGAACCTAGCCAAACCTCCTCACCTAGTCCTTTACAGGAGAAAGTCTGTTTATCATCTAGAACTATGAGTCCATTTAGAGGAGGCTGTGCAGTTTGGTGGAAAGCACGATCAACAGAAGTGAGGAAGCCCTTAGCTCTACCACCTCTAGTGAGCTTTCCATGCCCCATGTCTAGCTTTCTCCTCTGAAAAAAGAGGATGCTGGGGGGAAAGTCTCAAAGGCCTTTCTTAGCTCTAAACAGTCATGATTTATTAGTACAAGCAGTAGCACTGGAATAATACTTCAAATAGTATTCTGATTAAGAGAAACTTGAAACCAAAACCAAAGCTTTCCATGAGTAGAGAACACTGGCAGAACTGGTCTGAATCAGGGAAATATTGAGTTTTCCTGAGAACAAGATATAAATATTTTTAAAGGTTCTAAAAATAGCACAATCTATGCTGCCAAAACTCAGAAAATAGAGCATGAACCAAACTAAAAGTCACATCATTTTAAATAAAAGATAATATTCTCTATATTCTTTCTGAATAACAGGAAAAAATTCCCCTATAAAGTGTTCCTTCCTAGACATTCCAATAACTTCTATCGGTTAAATAGTTGCACAGCTGGAGTAGGGAGAGGTTTAGGTCCTATAAACACTTTGCACTTTTCAAGGCTGGGGAAGAGACCTAGCAACATCAGATGAAGAGTGTAAATGAATTTCTGGTGGAATCAAGGTCGCCTGTTTTCTTTGCAAGCAACTAGGATAGGAGAATATAGCAAGATTAGGTTAATTTTATATGGCTAATAGAAGACAAAACAAGTATAGAGAAAAGAATTTGCCAGAGGAAATTTTTGGTCTCAACGTACTTTTTTAGACAGAGTCTCTCGCTTTGTCATCTCAGTAGAGTGCTGTGGCCTCACAGCAACCTCAAACTTTTGGGCTCAAGTGATTCTGTTGCTTCAGCCTCCTGAGTAGCTGGGACTACAGGCGCCTAGCACAATGGCTGCCTATTTTTAGAGACAGGGTCTCACTTTTGCTCAGGCTGGTCTTTAACTCCTGAGCTCAGGCAATCCACCTGCCTTGGCCTCCCAGAGTACTAAGATAATAGGTGTGGGCCACCGCATCTGGCCTTCAATATAAAGATGTTTCTAACAGTCATAAATGTGAACAGTGGAACATAATGCCTCGAGGGGCTATGCTCCCTATGAGTCCTCTCCCTGCAGCTATTAAAGAAGAGTAGATATGCTCCCTGATATCAAATGTTCTGGAACCTCTACCACCAGCATGAGCTTACAACTACCTGACATTCCTGCTTCCAGAGGTCTCCATCTCTCATTCATCAGGAAAGAGCCCAACTACTGTATTAGGTGGCTGCCTCTGTGCTTAGCAACTAGAATTCTTCTAAATGCTATAGATTAACGCTGTTGCCTAAAACTAGCAGGCAGAAGTCTCAATTTCTTTTTTTTGAGACAAGGTCTCACTCTGTTGCCCTGGGTAGAGTGCTGTGGAGTCATCACAGCTCATAGCAACCTCAAACTCTTGGGCTCAAACTTGCCTCAGCTTCCTAAGTAGCTGGGACTACAGGCACCCGCCATAATACCTGGCTAATTTTTCTATTTTTTTTTTTTTTTTTTTTTTTTTTGAGACAGAGCCTCAAGCTGTCACCCTGGATAGAGTGCAGTGGCATCACAGCTCACAGCAACCTCCAACTCCTGGGCTCAAGCGAGTCTTCTGCCTCCACCTTCCAAGTAGCTGGGACTACAGGCGCCCACCACAACGCCCGGCTATTTTTTGGTTGCAGCCGTCATTGTTGTTTGGCAGGCCCGGGCTGGATTCAAACCCGTCAGCTCAGGTGTATGTGGCTGGCGCCTTAGCCCGTTGAGCCACAGGTGCCGAGCCTATTTTTTTTTTTTAAGTAGAGATGGCGTCTTGCTTTTGCTCAGGTTGATCTTGAACTCCTGAGCCCATCTTAGCTTCCCAGAGTGCTAGCGTTACAAGTGTGAGCCACCATGTCTGGCCCTGGAAGTCTCAATTTCATATTTTCATTTTACCTTAGTTTTGATTAAAGACAGGAAGGGTCTCATGTAACTTAGTCTAAGAAAGAAGAGCAAGAAAGGGAGGGGGGGTCCTGGCTGATACTTCTCCTGATGCCACAGTGGGCTGGTCAGCACCCAAGGGAGGGATGTGGAAAAGAAGCAAGCCCACCCACCCTTCTGCTTCCTTCATTCTGTGCCCTGTATGCCTTCTTATTCTCTGAGCTCCCAATTTCTGTTCTTCACACCTGACCATGTTCCTTTTCCTGAACACAGCCTCAACCCAGCACAGGTAGTGGCAGTAGGTAGGATTCTCCTGACTGTGACACGAGGCTTAAGGAATCTAAGTAACCAGGATGTGATGTGCAAATGAGCGGAGGCCAGTCCTCAAGCTTGCTGCCAGGCCACAGGAACACCAAGATGTGTTTTTGGCACCCTACTTTGGATCTCTAACACATTCCTGTTGTTTTACGTATATATTTTTTAAGGTCCATAGCTTTCTTAGTTTTGTGTTTCAGGTATATTATGTGTTAAATAGATTTTTCTGGTTTAGACTGGAAAACTAAAGTCTATATTAATTCAAAGTTTCTATAAGAAAAGACAAACTAAAACAACCAACTTTAGAGATAACTTCATCAAATTCTTCATTTCCTATAGTTCAGAGAAATGGGGTTATGCCTCAAGAAATTGTGAATCCCAAAACAATTTCCCACGCAGGTGTTTTTGCTTAACTTTTGGGTAAAGATAGATAAGAACAGTATATATGGGAAACCTTTAATTCTACTAATCGTGAAATCACTCTAATGCTATGTAAGTATTAGGAAAAGAAAAGTTATGTAGGACCGAAGCAAAGAAAATTCTGTTGGCATGTTGATATTTAAAGCATTTTTAAAGCAAATAATTTAAAAAACCATGACAAGAAAAAATTGTTTCACTCATAATCCCACTATACCTTTATGTAATTTTAATCTTTTTTCACATGTATGCATATTTTTATAGATATCCTTAGATCTACTAATTTTAAACAATAAACTGAGAGTTATGGATAGACAGATTATGGTAAATAATTTTATTTTCAAAGCTCTGGAGACCATACATCTAGCATTAAAACCAAATACTACCTACTCCATGAGTCACAGTGTATACAGTTGTTGTCTATTTACTGCTTGTTAATCTTGGCATTTTATTTTTTAGTTTTTCTATTAATGCACCTGAATTCAAGGGTTAACTTTAATAATAATCCCATATTTACTTGACAGCAGTTGATTAGGAATTGCAGGTTTTTTGAGTAGGGAAGTGTGGGAAAGAAGAGGATGAAGAAGGATATGTGCTTGACTCCACAGATTCAGCTTCTTGACAACACACACCATGCCTAGGGTATAGTAGGTACCTGGTAAATTTTGACTAGAATGGCTCTTGCAACCTCAAAGAAAGCCAAACACAAGCCCTCAAATGACAGTGTAATTCTATAGCTTCTTGTTGCCAAGGTCAGAGAAGGTCAAGAGCAGAGCTGTTCACCTAGAAGACAGAGCTGTAAACATTAAAAGAATAAACATTACAGCTCGGAGCCTGTGGCTCAACGGGCTAAGGCGCCAGCCACGTACACCAGAGCTGGCGGGTTCGAATCCAGCCTGGGCCCGTCAAACAACAATGACGGCTGCAACCAAAAAAAAAAAAAATGGCCGGGCGTTGTGGCAGGTGCCTGTAGTCCCAGCTACTTGGGAGGCAGAGGCAGGAGACTCACTTGAGCCCAGGAATTGGAGGTTGCTGTGAGCTGTGATGCCACAGCACCCTATCCATGCCACCCTATG
>CAUYRH010111813.1:0-25227 GCA_963574655.1 Perodicticus potto
GCTGCAACCAAAAAATGGCCGGGCGTTGTGGCGGGCGCCTGTAGTCCCAGCTACTTGGGAGGCAGAGGCAGGAGACTCGCTTGAGCCCAGGAATTGGAGCTTGCTGTGAGCTGTAATGCCACAGCACTCTATCCAGGGTGACAGCTTGAGGCGCTATCTCAAAAAAAAAAAAAAGAAATAAATTATTGTAGATATGGCTGAAGTCTCCTGTATACGCTTCCCTGTCTTGTTTCATTGTATCCTCCTTCCCCTTACCACCACTCTGCCAATCTACTTTCCCTCTTACCCACCTTAGAAGCCATCACTATCCTGAATTTGGTGATTACTCCCATGTGTTTTTTCTTTACTATTACAACTTATGCATGCATCCATTAATCACAGAACTTCTTTTCTTGTATATGTATAAATACATATACTCCAGTATATCTTCTTGTACGTATGTGTGAGAATTTCTTTAATACATATATATACTTAGACCTTCTGGGATAGTCACAGAATGCATGCATCTTCAGTTTTAGTAGGCATCACTAATTAGTCTGTACTCATTATACTCTTAGGAGCAAGTTTTAACAGTTCCTGTTTCTCTACATCCTCACCAATTCTTGGAATTGCCTTATTTTTATTTTTTCACTTTTGTTAATCTTATGATATCTCCTGGTTTTAAGGTACATTTCTCTGATGTATAATGTGATTGGGTGACTTTTTATTTGCTGATAGGCTACTCAGTATTTTTTCTTTTGTGATCATCTGCTTATATTCTTTGTCAAATGCTGGTTTTAAGTAATTTTTAAAATCTGTTGTATATACAGGACTTTGCAGGTTGCAGTCATTAAAGAAATTGAATTCTAGGCTATTTTCTTTTCAAAGTCCTATATCTTTATCTTATTTAATCTTACTATCCCTTATCTTAACTAAATGCAGTCCTGTGAGGTAGCAGAACAAGAGCAGAGCATTTTTGTAAATGCAGCACTGATAAGTGACTTATCGAAGGTCACATGACTCTTAAGTGATTTGCTAGAACCCAGATTTTTTGGATTATTGGTCTGCTCTTTGTACTGTACCATGTTATTTCTTTCAGATCAGTACTATTCTGTTGTTGCCGAATTGATGTCTCATAGCACCTAATAGAATGATGTTTAAGTTCCGTTAGTTCAGTAAGTACTTCTTTAATGAATGAATGATGATGGTTCTGGTGTAGCTGACAAGACATTTGTAATAAGTCTGTTAAAATGGAGATAGTTTACCTTCCAATAATTTTACAAATATCTGGCTTTGTTAGTTTTGATAAATAAATATACTGAATCAACATTTAACTTTCTGATGGAGCAGCAGAATCAATCAGAGAAGATGTCAAAGTAAATCATGGACATTAAAATATAGTTTGTACTTCTAAAAAAAGAAATCTGTACACCCTTTGGAGGTGAGATGAATATATATTCAGGCTTTAACAAGGAATAAGGATCTCTTTGGTAGGAAAAATTGATTAAGTAGGGTCTTCACGACTGATGTTTTAAATCATAAATCATATCCATCTTACTTGTTAGCCAAGTGGTAAAATTGGTAATTTTGATTTTTGATACATGGATATTTTTCCCACTCATTGTGGACATTGATAAAAGACCATATTCTCCAGTAATTACTTTGGTTTTACTACCTATAATTTTTAGGGGGTGGAATAAATAGGGATCCTGCTTTATATTTTGCAATGATTCTGTTTTGGGATTTTGAATTCTTGGTACTTATATTTTCCTCCAGAAAAAAATATAGTAGATAGCCATGATTCATTGATTTTTGTTTTTTGAAGCTTTAAGTCTTACAAGTTTACAAAGGTATAATGTATATAGGAATATCTGGAATTTTCACTCAGATATCTCCTAAAAATATGATGATGATAATCTCTTACATTGGTGTAGCTTTTTATAGTTTACCTCGGGCCTCTTCATAAGGTGTTTTATTTAATCATCACAACACTCCTTTGAGGTGGGGTAGCATTTTCTGTCTCTGATTACTTTGATCTCTAATTATGAACTTTGGCTGATGGTAGTTGCAGCATTAGAGATTGTGCGCTTTTTCAGTTGTGGTGCCTTGAGCAAATTTGCAAAGGAGCCCTGATGTTAACTTTGGCAGGTTTCATGCCTGCAAATATTGATTGAGCCAGAAGTCCTAGTTGTAAAATGTCACCAGTGAATGTGCAGCCAGTAACGGCAAGGGAAAACTCATTACCTCAGCTCATCTGTAACTTCTGGGTCAGGTCGCTTGCCACCATCTGGTAAAAATGAATGTTTGAAAACTCCCTTTTATTCTGAGAAAAGGTAATCAGAAGAGGTTAACAGCAGATGATTTCTGAGCATTTCAAATTGGTTAGATCAATGCCTCCACAACTTGGGTTTGTGATGTTCCATCTATCTAATTATCTCAAAAGGTATTAGAAAGCTTTAAAATTATGAAATCCCCAAATAGAGGTAAAAAGGAATTTAATTATCTGTATACTTCCTTTCTGCTCTTTCTCCCTCCACCCCACTATCCCATTAAAATGTTTGTTCTGAAAAGGAAAAAGTGATAGGAAAGAAGAAATCGACAGCATTGCTGTCTTGAAATAATCTAATTTTTATTTTAAGTGTGAGAGCAAGACTTAACATGTTTTATATCTCTTTAAGGAGCAGAATTAGGAACCAGGGAAGGAAATTATAAGTTTACACGTTTTTCTCCAATTTAATAAACTCTGTAAGTGAATGATCCAAAGGTGGAAGGGCACAGTTTAGGCAGTGGGTATCTGGTCACTGGAGATGTTAGGAAAGCTCTATCATGTGGTTGGCCAGAGATATTTTAAAGAAGATTTAAACTTCAAATAGATGATTTTGTTAGATCGAGGTTACCCAGAAACTGGACTATTTCTAGTGTCTCAGAATTATTGTAAGAAGTTGTGAATCCAGATGTACCTAATTATTTTCTGAGGAATGAATACATAATCCTTCTCCCTCTCTTTCTCATAAATGTGGACATGAAAAACACACACACAAAACAAACAAACAAAACACAAATTCAATGAAAAGTATTACTGAAAATAGATTTATTTGTTGTCATTGTGTCTTTTCTCAATCATGGGTATTAACAAGGGCAACTGGTGGTGAGGGTGGGATGCTGTCAAGTATCTTGATAGTAAAAACAGATCCACCACATTTTAAAACCCAGCTGTTTAAAAAAAAGAATTTTTTTTGAGACAGTATCTTGCTTTTTTCCCAAACTGGAGTAGCAGGTATAGGCATAGCTCACTGCAGCCCTGAATTCTTGGGCCCAAGTGATCCTCCTGCCTCAGCCTGACTGCTGAGTAGCTGGGACTCTTAAGTGCATGCCACCATACCTGGTTAATTTTTAAATTTGGTAATGGACATGGGGTCTCACTGTGTTGCCTAGGCTGGTCTTAACTCCTAGCCTCAAGCAATCCTCCTGCCTCACCCTCCCAAAGTGCGGGAATTACAGGCTACCATGCCTGGCCTACGGATGAATGATCAAAGCCTTTTTCAACCTTGAGCCCATTTGGCTTTTAGTCAGGTATGTCTCTTGGAGCTCTATGTCTTGTTTTCTATGGGCCACACTGTGCTCTCTGCTTTAGAAACAGAGGCCTCCCCCTTCTATCATCACCGATTCGGCAGGAAGCAGTTAGATGGAGTCTTCGCCTTTTTTACCTAACAGCAGTTGGTGTAGCTACTCCGAGAGGGAGAATTGATGCAGGACATTTGGCGCTCTAGCCAGCTCAGCGGAGCTGGCGGACCTGCTGCCTCCTCCTTGGCTGTGTCGGTGCTGCGGCAGCCAGCTGAAGAACCCGCGGGCTGGATGACAGTCAAGGAGGGGGACCTCCAACCCCCACCGGAGGCTCCAATAGCCAAAAAGGCTGGACACCTGCTGAGAAGACACCTATGCCTTGGTGTCTCCTTCACTTTACACTTAGGACTAAATGTGGAACCCCCATTTCCTATGCCTAGGTCAATTTCATGTGAATTTCCTAGGCGTCAATTCCATGAATGAACTGTGTCCATTCATTGATACATTCATTCACCTTGCCCCCCTCACCCGGCGGAAGGGACTGTGTTCATTCGTTTCCTGGCCTCGGAACCCATACACCTATATATACCCAGAGACTAAAAGCCTAAAGGGGGAAACGGGGAAACACCGGGAGAGAAATGGAGAGAACTTTTCTCTCCCCACTTGAGTTCTCTCTACCAGGAGCTTTAAGTGTTTTCCTGTATTCTTTTCTGCAAATAAAGTCTGTCTTACCACTGGAAAAAAAGAAAATGCCATGAAGGCTATATTAAACAGTTTGATGAAAACATTTCAGATTGTATATGAAACCAGCACGTTATACCCCTTGATTGCACTAATGTATGCAGCTGTGATTTAATAAAAATAAGTAAGTAAATAAATAAATAAAAGAAACAGAGGCCTTTGTTTGCACACATACATATATACATAAATATCTGTGTGATAGAGGTTATTGTTCCCAGTTTATAGATTGAGAAAATGCAAGCCAAGAGGGGGTACCCAGGGCTGCTGACCAGAAGGGCCAAGATTTGAATTAAGGAAAATCTTTATTCAAAACTCATTCGCCTTATAGGATTCCCCATTGCAAACAAGTTAGGAGCCTTTTTCTGTTGATGGCTTCTAGTTACAACTCTCCTGTCTAGCATAGGGACTAGTCTATTTTCATATATTCTTCATATATATATATATATATATACACACACACACACACACACATATACATATACATATACATATATATATATACTTTTTTTTTTTTTTTTTTTTTGTAGAGACAGAGTCTCACTTTAGCGCCCTTGGTAGAGTGCCGTGGCATCACACAGCTCACAGCAACCTCCAACTCCTGGGCTTAGGTGATTCTTTAGCCTCAACCTCCCGAGTAGCTGGGACTACAGGCGCCCGCCACAACACCTGGCTATTTTTTTGTTTTGCAGTTCGGCGAGGCCGGGTTTGAACCCGCCACCTTCGGTATGTGGGGCCGGCGCCCTACTCGCTGAGCCACAGGCACCACCCTATCTTCTTATATTTTAATAGTAGCTCTGTTTATTTATTTACAGATATCCTTGTATTTTCTTTCGAACCAATCTTGAGTTAGGATGGAAAAAAAGAAAAACCACTGTACTGGGAATTAGAAGCCTTGTATGTATATTTTTGTTCATTACAGACAAATTACTTAAACCCCCTGGGCTCAGATTTCCCTGATTATAATGAGAGAGATAAACTTGATTATCTCTTTCTTTTAGCTAAAATTCTGAGTCTTTCCTTTTATTTGATATTTAGAAAACAGCGCTTCATGCTCTACTTTTATCTGAAGTTAGCTGAGCCCCTCTTCATGCTAGGTGAAGAATTCCTGGTTTATTACAATGTTACATAGGGTTCCTTAGACTTTTTCCATTTCTTTAATAGAGGGACATCTAATTTTTCATTTATTAATGCGAAAGTACCTTTTATGAATTATCTCCTTCTTAGCCTCGTAACTTGGAATATTGAGCTATATTTGGACACACACATTTACTCTGTTATATTCTGATACAAATGTGGTCTTCACATTAATAATTGTACTATGTGTTTACATAATTTATCATAATGATACCATTATTGCTTATTATAGAAGTTCCCTTTCTTCCCCAGCCCCTGAGTCTAATTGAGGTCGAGACACACCATAAATGCGATAATACAGATTGCATGCTCAGAGGAAATGGAGTTGGTTTCGTAGTGGAGTTTTAATTTAGGATTCGTTCTGGTGATGTAGCCTCTTCCTATGGTACATTACTTTGAGCCCAATATAACTGCATGTTCCCACAGCCCCTCATTATAGCTACAGCTTTTCACTGCTTTTTAATTAAAAAAAAAAAAATAGAGGGAAAAATGAAACCTAAAGCTTAGGTTGGATATTATCTGGGAACACAGGGAGTATCGTAGGCAGATTGCTTACTTAATTTTTTAACCCTTTGAAAGCTTTCATGAAGATAGCTTGATTTCAGCTTCCAGGGGATGAAAGGAGACAGACATAGACACACAAACATGCAATAGGCTTCAAGATTATTGGCAAGTAAAGGCATCATATACATTATCTTGAAGCTTTGGGTAAGTAGGAATCCTTTATCCTAGAAAGGCTACCAGCTATTTGGTTGGATGGTGGCAAATGCTTAGTGAGCTTTTCACTACTCACCACCTATTGGGAGTAAAGCGGGAAATGTCTAAGATTGTAAAAACCCTCACAGGCAGATGTTCTGCTGCATCAGAAGTTAAGAGTTAATCATTTTTTTCCTCTAGTTCTGTGGGCAGCAGAAGCAGAGAAATGACTTTATTAAGAACAGTTGCTTTTGTCATTCTTTCATCTTGAGGGATTCCAAATACCTTTCAGATACCAAAACAAATTAATCTCCGAAGGTGACTGGTAAGAATGCTTAAGCCTCTTGGGATTGGTTGTGTAAGACACAAGGAGAGCTCGGCCTGAGCTCTTGACCTCTCTGACAGGCTGAGAGTGTTATATACTCTTTCTGGATCAAGAGCCCTTTGGCTCCACTGTAGTGAAATCAGTTTGACAGCTGTGAGCTTCTTCCCTGCTTACAGTTCTTACTTTGTTTTATATAACCAGTCGCTTTCTCAGTGGTGAATATTGGGTTAATATAATCATGAAGTTTATTTCTGGGTCAGCTTGTTGAATTAGCTTTATAATTTTTAGAGTGGACCTTTAATACCCAGGAAGTCAGCTTCATAAAAGTCCATATTTCATTCACTGTTGCTGGGAAGACAGTTCCATTTTGGCTTTATCTGGGAACAGGAATCCTTCAGATGGAAATCTCCCAGACCTGTGTAGTTCAATATTATAGCCACTAGCCACATATGGCTGTTGAGCACATGAAATGGGGCTACTCTATATTGAGATACACCAGAAGTGTGAAATACATACCAGATTCCTAAGACCTAGTATGAAGGGGGAAAAAAGTAAAATAACAAATTGGTAAATTTTCATATCTGATAATGTGTTGAAATGATGATACTTTGGATATATTGGATTACATAAGTACATTATTAAAATTAACCTGTTTCTTTTTACTTTTTAAAAATGTGGCCACTGTGTGCCTTGCATTATATTTCAGCACTGTCCTAGATTGTTAAGCTGTTGGTAGCAAGGCTGTGTTTGTTTTGTTCACATGTACATACCCAGTGCCCAGCACAGTAGGTGGCTCAGCGCTTGTAGCTGAGTAACAGTGGTTATGGCGCCAGCCATATACACCCAGGCTGGCGGGTTCGAACCCAACCTAGGCCTGCTAAACAACAATGACAACTGCATCAAAAAAATAGCAGGGCGTTGTGGCTATTTATAGTAGTCCCAGCTACTTGGGAGACTAAAGCAAGAGAATCGCTTAAGCCCAAGAGTTAGAGGTTGCTGTGAGGTGTGACGCCATGGCACTCTACCGAGGGCGACAGCTTAAGACTCTTGTCTCAATAAATAAATAAATAAATAACTGTTTGTTGAAAAATTGTATCTTAGCCTTTATTATTCAGAGTGGTCAAATCTCAGGAATGAGGAGAAACCTCTTTATTTGTAGTGTTAGTGTTTTAAAGAGACAATTGAGGGTTAAGAAGATAAGTAAACAGCAAAAGTTCCTAAAAATTATGCCTTGAGTGGGAAAAATGCTGAAATAAAATATTTAGGGCCTTTGCAAGGCTTTCCAAAGTCTGTTGGAGAGGAAGGTGGGA
This sequence comes from Perodicticus potto, assembly GCA_963574655.1. NCBI lineage: Eukaryota > Metazoa > Chordata > Mammalia > Primates > Lorisidae > Perodicticus > Perodicticus potto. Next base: position 7,750 of record CAUYRH010111813.1, read on the forward strand.
GCTGTTACATTGGTGAAGGAGCAATGTAACAGGATCTTAATGGGTTCTGGTCTGCTGTACCCCACAGTTGTCATGAGAAGAACTAAATCTGAATACTGTGTGTAAGGGGGAAGAAGACTGGAGAAACAGTTGGTGAGCCTAAAGTTTGCCCTCTTAGGGATATTGTACTTAGACTATTCGTAAAAGTTGATAAAGGTATTCTTGTCTTAAGAATCCACACTGGCTGACCTTGTTTATCCCGGTGTTCTCATTTAGACATGACCCTACTGGAAGCCTGGAACTGCTATTGGATCAGCTGATACTTGAGGATGCTTCAGGCCTTGGAATTCTTTATTATTTATTGACTTAATGTTTTGACAAATACTGTTTTAACTTAACCAAGGTCTTGTATGACTTATGTTTATGGAGTATGTTTTCTTGCCTGAAAGTTCCTCAGCTCTTTCTCAGTTAGGGTCCTAGAATCATGGTAGACTAATAAACTTTCCAGAAATAGAGTCAACTTTTAGAAGGGATCAAGTTGTCTTTGCAAGAGTTTATTGAAAGATCTCAGGCATCCTTTCTTTCTACTTATAAAATAGAACTGTTAACTACTTCTTCCCAGAGATATGATGAAAATTAAAGTTCTGCAGAGGGAAAGTGTTGTTTCATCAGAAATTATCAAAGGCAAAAAGTAAACTCCTCCCCTGACTTCTGAAATGCTTGTTTTAAAGATGTGTTCAAAAGAGATATTGCCAGAGTTATTTCTATTTTTGCATTTCTTAATGGTGTAAGTATTTAGCTTTCTCTTTTTAATTGTGGTCCACTGCCTTTTCTGTCTATTCTCAGAGATAAACAATCCAGAAATCTCTTTTCCGTGGAGAACCATGGAGCTCATGTCTTGACTTGGCTGCTGCAGTAAGCTCACGCTAATCAGAATCACAGCAGGGCTTGTTTTATGAGCTTGAAAGAATTAGTGTTCCCAGGGGTCTGAAGTTCCTTACCTGCTGGGGAGCTACAGATTTCAGGCCCAAAGTCTGAACTCCTTTAGAATGTAGCCACCTTCCCTTCCTCTTCTCACATGGAAACCACCACCTCCTTTTTCTTGTAGTCTGTTGTTACTGGCGTGTTCATTTCTTTTCCTTCTTTCCTTCTTTTCTTCTCTGTCTCTCATTTTTTTTAAAGGATAGCACAGTAATTATATTAACTTTTGTCCTTATGGACATATAGGGTGTGTTCATATGAAACTATAAACTATTGTAGGGAGACTAGGAACAAAGTGAAAAATAACAGGTGGTACCCCACAAACCAAATTGTCTGATGTGAGTTTTCTGAGCAATGTCATCTGTTCAGACACACTGAAGCACCTGGTATGTGGAATGAGGAGGAAACGTGAGTATAGAGGGGAATGACTTTCCACCACAGGCATAGGTTCAGTTCAGTAAAAGTCAAAAGATGAGGTATATAACGTGTATAATAGAAATTTATCTGTTATTACCAAACAGCTTAGCAGTCCACCAGTGAATATGGCATTTTCTTGTATTTAGTAGTAACATACCACATTGCACCTAGCACACTATTGGCGAGTGCACTTATTGTATCTGATAAAGAAAAATTCATTGAAGAACCTACCATGAATGTTTTGTTGCGGAAGACAGAATCATGTGGGTTACCTCATAGTGCTTAATACTGTTACAGTTTAGAATGCTATCACTTTAAAAGCAGCCTTTTGAACTTCACAGGGAAAAGGGATTATCATTTTCATTTGTGGATAAGGAAACTAAGGTTTAGAGAAGTAGATGAAGGGCCCAAAATTACACTAATAATAAGTTGACCTGAATGGAGACATTGAGCCATTTGGTATTTGGTGCAATGCTGTTTCTCCTCATCTTTGAAGCCCATTTTAGCAGGGCCCTGTTTTATTCTAATTTAATGGAAAGAAACAGAACTCCATGGATTGCTTTGTAAAAGGCAGAAGAGCAGGGCAGGGCACCATGGCACATGGCTGTAGTCACAGCTACTCAGGAGGCTGAGCTGGGAGGATTGCTTGAGCCTAGAGTTTGAAATCAGCCTGGGCAACATAGTGAGACCCTGACTCTGGAAAAAAAAGTTAATTAATTTTAAAAAAAGAAAAAATGAGGTCCTAACAGAGTATGTTGGAAAGAGCCTTGAAGTAGGAGTCAGGAAGTGCCAGTTCTATTTTCAATGATGCTAATTGTTTTGTGATCTTGGGTAGTACTTAGCTGCTAGGCCCTTAAAAAAATTGTTTTTTAATTGTCATTTTTGATCAGTGAATAATAATTATATGTATTATGGGGTACCGTGTGATGTTTTGATACGTGTTTACAATGTGGGATGATTAAGCCAGACTAACAAATTCATCACCTTATATATGCCCCTTACATTATTTTTTTGTAGTGAAAACATTTAAAATCTATTCTTCAGTTTTGCGATGTGTGGTGCATTATTGTTTATGATTGCCAGCATTTGGTACAATGGATCGCTAAGACTTATTTTCCCTATTTAGCCGAAATCATACCTTTGATTAACGTCCCCCCTCTTGCCATGTGCCACCTTCCCCTATCTCTGTTAGCCATCATTCTACTTTCTCCTTCCATGAGTTCAGCTCTTTGTAGGTTGCACATGTAGGTGAGGTCATGTGGTATTTGTCTTTCTGTGCCTGGCTTGTTTTCACTTACCCTGATGTCCTCCAGGTTTATCCATGTTGTTGCAAATGATAGGATTCCCTCCCCTTTTTAAGGCTGAATAATGTTCTACTGGTGTACCTGCACCACATTTTCTTTTTTCGTTCATCCAACACTGGACACCTAGGTTGTTTCCATATCTTAGCTGTTGTGAATAACACTGCAGTGAATGTGGGAGGGCAGGGATATCGTCAGCGTACTGTTTCCATTCCTTTCAATATATACCCGCAAGTGAAGTTTCTGGTTCATATTATAACTCTGGTTTTTAATTTTTTGAGGCACTTCCATATTTTGCATGATGGCTGTATTGATTTATAGTTTCACCAATAGTGCGCAAAGGTTCCCTTTTTTACACATCTTCACCAGCACTTGTTATCTTTCAATTTTTTTTATAATAAAGCCATTCTAACAGGTGTGACATGATATCTCATTGCGGTTTTCATTTGCATTTTCCTGATGATTAGTGATGATGAGCAATTTTTCATATATCTTTTGGCCATTTGTATGTTTTCTTTTAAGAAATATTTATTACGGTTCTTTGCCTAGTCTCTGGGCCTTATTCAACTCTTCTGTAAAGAAGCAGAGAGGGCGGCGCCTGTGGCGCATCGAGTAGGGTGCCGGCCCCATATACTGAAGGTGGCAGGTTCAAACCCGGCCTTGGTTGAACTGCAAAACAGAAAAATAGCCGGGCGTTGTGGCGGGCGCCTGTAGTCCCAGCTACTCGGGAGGCTGAGACAAGACAGTCGCCTAAGCCCAGGAGTTGGAGGTTGCTGTGAGCTGTGTGATGTCACGGCACTCTTCTGAGGGCGATAAAGTAAGACTCTGTCTCTACAAAAAAAAAAAAAGAAGAAGAAGACTAGAGAACGCAGTAGATCTTTGGAAGTTAGATATGCAGTATTCTCTGTTGGGACTGCTTGTGAGTAACTGTATAAAAATCTTTCTTAGACTTGAATCAAAACTGTGCACTAAGGGGTTGGTCTTGAGGGTTGTCTTTACTAGTAAGTGAGACCCAGTGTCCCTGCCTCAAGGTGGCTTTGTTTCTTGCTGTTTCTGTATACACAGGTTTTGTGAAGTCGTAAAATTGCATATTAAAAAATTCTGTTTTAAAAAAAAAAGTTACTGACTTTCATGGTGTGTTTATGGAATCATTAAGGGTCTAAAAATTGACCACACAGAGCTTTACTCCATGTTGTGGAAGAAACTGTATGCTGTGGTGCTTTTCAGTCAGGAAATTCTTCTGTCTATGCCTGTCTACATCCTTTCCAGCTCTGAAATTCTGTGTTTCTTTTCTGTCTTTCTTAGCCTAACAGGGGCACAAAACGTCCCCGGGATGATGAAGAGGAAGAGCTGAAAATGCGTCGGAAGCAAGCAGGTACTCGAGAACGTGGCCGCTATAGGGAAGAGGAAATGACTGTGGTGGAAGAGGCAGATGATGACAAAAAAAAGCTGCTTCAGATAATTGACCGAGAAGGAGAGGAGGAAGAGGAAGAGGTAATGTGGCAAAGCTGGTGACAGCTGAGATGGGTGGTCCTGACACAGCTTATGTAGAGTGTAATTTGGGGCCAGATACTTAACTGCTCTGAGCTTACCATCTTCGTCTGTAAAATGGGTTAAGAATTCTCATTTTACAGTTTGATGTGACAGTTCAGTGGGATAATGGAGTTGGGAAAGCCTTTTGTGAGTGTAAAGAATATTACAAGGTAGAGTTTTAAAATTATTCTGCAATACGTGCTATAATCGAGGCCCAAGCACTGAACTGTGGGAACAGAGAGGCAGGGGTTATTGGTGTTGTGTGGGGAGCATTAGGGAAGTCTTCCTAGATCATTCTGAGGCCACACAGAAGGCACTTGCATTTTTTAATATAATTAATAGCCTTTGAAAGAGTTGAATTTTATCAAACAAACGGAAGGGCTTTTGGAGCAGAGGAAATAGCCTTAAGAAAGCAACAAGGGAGTGTTATGATATTAGGTTTTTAGGTGTGACTGAAAAAGCACCATTTAGCGAAGGAGAAGCCTCTGGAAAGGAGATGTTCCTTAAGACCAGGAATTTGCCATTTTTCTCGAGATGCCCAGGGCCTTTGTATTTCTGGACCTCTGGATCTTTTGTGCCTTCTCTGGGAATGCTCTTCTTCCTTAAAGCCTTCTTGGCTGGTTTCCAGGTCTCAGTACAGGTACATCCTCCTTCAAGAAATCTTTCCTGTTTCTGAGATAACCCTGCAAGTCATTTTCTTATTCCCTTACCATTTTATTTTATATATTGTCTGCATAGCCTGTATCATGGTTTCAAATTCTTGTTTATTTTACTTATTGGTGTCCTTCCCTTAACCTTCATGAAAACAGGGGCTGGCTCTGTTTTGTTCACAGCTGTATTTCTGGCAGTCAGAACAATACCTAGCTCTTGGTAGGCTAGGTATCCCTACAGTTATATCTCGGATCCTCTTCTTTGTTGTACTCTGTATGCTTTTCTTTTCACTGTATCATTTACTTGGTAATTTTGTAACCCATTTATTAACTGATGCCTCATTCTGTCTTTTTTCTCATGAAATTTTCTACCGCTTACCTTTCTATTGAGCTCACTCAGTAGAATGAATGCATGAATAAATGAATGAAGCTGAGAAGAGTAACATGTCAGTGATTAAAAACAAAATGATCTTAACGTTGTGTCTCTTTAAATCCTTATGTGTTAACTTGTGTGTTATTTCACTCTGGCTTTTTGTTCAATATGATGAATTATGAAAATAAAATCTTAAGAGCCAGCTGTTTTTTGGTTCCCTCAAAGATACAATGCTAAGTTTGGATTTTAAAAAATGAGGCTGGAACTTGAATCTGAGAAGAAAAAATTGATTCATACTCCAAAAAGATCTTTACTGTGTTATGACAGTAGCTTTCTTCTCACTGGGATTTGTACCCATGCTAATTTGGGAGGGGGGGAATCTTCCCCTAAAAGACGATGATACTTTGGAAATCTGCGGTGGGAGTTGGTCCTGAATTCTTGAATTTCCTCTCTGAGAGCAGCAGCCTTGCCAGGGCTTAGACAAACTGTGTTTAGCACATCCTCCCTTCTTCCCTCCTCACCAGCTTCTGCTCAATCTGTTAGCCCTGCAGCACCAGTTAATTGGCAGGTATAATTCCCATGTAGGGCAAGGCTGGTACTGGAGGATTAGGATAGTAGCTGTCATGGGTAAGTGGTTTCTAGCCTGGGAGACAGAAATGTAATGTGGGACCAGCCCTTCTGTTAAGGGACAGGGAAAAAAGAGATCACTTTGTAAAAATGACACAAGGAGGCTACAAGTTCAGGAGTTATTTTCTCACTGCCAACAAAGTCCCATTTGATGAAAAACAAGTGATGTTTGCCCCTGTAAAATCACGTGAACTTGTAAAATATTATTGTCCTTTTTGTGCTACATCACCAGCATTTATCTTTCTGAAATCTCCCTCTGGTTTCTGACATTGAGCTATTGGAGATACTGCTGTGGCCGATGACTAAGACTGATAATTCAGTGTCCCCCCCCACCCCCCCCGTTAGGGAGAAATTAGAGGAGGGAAGGCCAAACCTTGGAGAGGCCAGGACTTTGGAAATTTTATGAGAGCTGTGTTACCACTAATATGATTTTTCTACAGGATGGGCAAGATGTAAGTTAAGGGAAAGAAAAGCAGTGTGTGTTGAGGTTGTTTGAAAGTTATTTAAACACTTCCTAGAAATTTTGATTGTTAGTTAAATTCTAGAGGTATGTTGGGTATGTTGTACCTGTTGCTAATAACAATACTAACAGCTTATATTAATACAGTTTACAAAGCTGTTTTATGTACATTATTCTTTTTTTTTTGAGACAGAGTCTCAAGCTGTCACCCTTGGTAGAGTGCCATGGCGTCACTGCTCACAGCAACCTCCAACTCTTAGGCTTAAGCGATTCTCTTGCCTCAGCCTCCCAAGTAGCTAGGATTATAGGCACCTGCCACAACGCCTGGCTATTTTTTGGTTGTAGTAGTTCTTGTTGTTTGGAGGTCCTGGGCTGGATTTGAACCCTCCAACTCTGGTGTATGTGGCTGGTGCCTTAGCCGCTTGAGCTACGGGCGCTGAGCCTATGCACATCATTCTTTAGGTCATTTCTATGACCTTGACAGATACAGGTACCGTTTTCACATATACCTCCTTTCCTTCTATCCTTCCATCCTTTTCTTCTTTCAACAGATCTCCACTGAGTACCTTCTGTATGCCAGGCACTGGAGAGTCAGTAGTGAACAAGTAGAATTAGGCCAGCAGCAGGGGTTTTGCCCTGATTTGGGGTTGGAGAGATTATCTGGGCCACATCCTGCCAGACCATGAAAATCATGTGAAAGATTTGGGATTTTATTCTAAGTACAAAGTAGATCAGTTAAGAAAATACTTATGATTTAGAATCAGCTGGAATTGATGAGGATTTGAGGAATATATTCAGCAAAGTAGCATTGCCGCACAGCTAGTAAGTAGTGAAGTTAGACTGAGTCCTGACTGAGCTAGGACGCTGGCTTCAGTTGCCATGTCTCTTTAAGTGGTAGGCCCTGAGAAGGAGGCAGGGGTCCAATAGAGTGCCCCAGGATCCAGGAGGCAATGATACAACCTATGAAATGTGTCATTCCCAAAATGAATTCTCCCACTTTTAAAACACAATATATGGAAATAGGAATTTTAAATGAAATAATAGCTAACATTGTCGAGTACTTAAAAAATTATGGGATGATTCAGTACTTTCCAAAAGGATCTATTTCGGATTCTCTTAATAGCAGTTTCTTTATTGCTTCTAGGAATGAGTTATGGTCAAGGACTACAGAACTATGAAGCTGGGAGTTGGAAGAGTATTGGGAGAGGGACAGTGCATTGCAGCACATTAATTTAAACTGGAAAATAAACTGAAAATAAAAGATTTCTGAATTTTTAGTATAGAGTTTTTGGAGAAAAATGATTCCATTTGCAAATATTCTTTTTATTTACCTTTGTATGTATTGTTCTAGCATATGAAGTAAGAAATTTCTATATCATCTACTAGTTTTTTTATGCTTCCTCTGGGCAAGATTACTAATTCTGAGAAGCAGGCAAAGTAATGTGTAAGAAATGCAAAGTAGTGACTATAGCTAATCAGCAATCATTCTTAGCTTATGGACTTTGCAAAAATAAAAAATAGGCTTTGGGTTGGATTTGGCCTGTGGACTGCACTTTGCCAACCCTTGGTATAGGGAAAAGATTTAGGGCCACTGTCACTGACTCAGGGTTTGATCTTGAACAAGTTTTTTTTTAACCCCTGAATCTTACCCTACCTATACAACAGAAGAGAAGAACAAAAGTATGTATCAAGTAATATTATTGACTACTTTGTGCCATACAGTGTGTTCAAGAAATTATTTGTTGAATAAGTAGGTGTTTAATGCCTTAAACAGAATTTTCTGTATTACAGATGTTGAGCATTATGTGAGGCACCCAGAGTAATACACAGAAGCATGTGATACAGACAATTAACCCTCATGTACTGAGGAAGATAAATGTGTAGAGTGTGAGAGCCACACACTCTAGGAAAGAGGTGGTGACAGTGAATGCAAAATCCTTGTGAACTAAAGTTGTTGCATTTGTCCCTTTTACCAGGAGGAGCCGCTGGATGAAAGCTCAGTGAAGAAAATGATCCTCACATTTGAAAAGAGATCGTACAAAAACCAAGAATTGCGGATTAAGTTTCCAGACAATCCAGAGAAGTAAGGCTCTGTTTTGTTGATACCCTTTCTGCCCTGTGATGTTTTGTTTTTCGTTTGCTTTGGCTTTTGTGGTTAAGGTCAGAAGTCCCAGGATGATCCACACATTCAGGAAATCACTAGAAAGACTCATAGGTACTCAGAGTGAGTGGTACTCAGGGCTATGATTTGGTATAGTGAAAGGTACACTCAAGGTCAGCAAAGGCAAAAGACAGCCAGCATTATCTGGAGAAATTCACGCATAGGCTTCTGTGTTTTCTCCCTCTCACTGGGTGGGTGGGGATCAGATGTACATGCCCCTTTCTCTAGAAGTGAAATGGTTCAACACAGATGCAGTGTTTTTGTCCAAGGAAGCCCATTTGAGATTCTGAGTCCAGGGTTTTCATTGAGGGCATTCTCTGCCAGTAACAACTATCCGAATTCTAGAATTCTATCTCAGAAGAAAGCAGCTATCCAGTGCCACGGGCTGGCAAAGCAGCCTTACCACTAAGGGAAAATTTCAAAAGCCAAGCTCCCAACTGCCAGCGTAAGGCCAGGCTTGCAAGCAGACCCTTTTAAAGACTAAGCCTGCTGGGCGGCGCCTATGGCTCAAAGGAGTAGGGTACTAGCCCCATATGCCAGAGGTGGCAGGTTCAAGCCCAGCCCCGGCCAAAAAACTGCAAAAAAAAAAAAAACTAAGCCTGCTATGTTAACTTTTTCCTGCATTATTCTCCATGCTCAAAGAAAACTGACCATAGCTGTGAATAGAAAATGTCAAAAGCTGTGGGGTCAGACATGTGTGGGTGTAACTGCCATATGACCTTGTTAGCCTCAGGTATTTCATCTGTATAAGGAAATGTTACTTCCCTCACAGGGTTGTTGTGGGGATTAAATGAGAATAGTGATAAGTGGTTAGCTCAGTACCTGGCACATAGTAGGTGCACATGAAGTGGTTATTGTGATTACTACACTTGTGGTGCCTCAGTGCACTGTGACGTGTTGTCATGAGGAATTTGGTATCTTCCAGTCAGTCTTGAATCCTAACTAAAGGGATTTACATATTTATACAGATTTTAATGTTCTAAATCTCTTTCCCTCTCTGTCTTTTGCCCTCCCAAGATATACTCTTTTAATGAACCTTAATATGCCTAAGGCCCCTAGGCACTTAAGAATTGAGTAGTACAATCTTTGCACTCAAGTTTATAGGTTACTAGGGAGACTGAGTATAAATGCAAGGTAGAAGGAAGTACACACTTTAAGAAAGAGATAAGTAGAGTGCTGTGGGAGCGTAGGAGAAGAAACAGTAAATACCAAGTTGGGAGTGATTGAGGGCTTCACAGAAAAGGTGGTGTTTGTGCTGGGCAACATGAGGAACATGAACAAAGACACAGGCGTCAGAGGGTACAGAATGTTATGTATAGGAATGTAATAAGGATGAGGTGGACAATGACGAGATCTCTGGTGTTTACCGTGCACCTGCAGCACTGGCAGGCTTGATGGTAGGCACTACAGAGACAGACAAGACACAGTCCACCTCCTAACAGTCTAATGCAGGAACAGTGGCCCTGTGAGGCCAGTGTGGTCCACTGTGTTGTCCCTATCCTGTGGATGAGGAGGTGGAGGGGGAAGGACCTGGTGTCGGGACCCTAGAGCCACTGCCGTCTTTGACAGTAGGAGTAGTATCTAGATCAGAGCTCAGCTTTGCCCGACACCAGAGTCCCAACAGGTTTTGTAGTGACTTCCACCATACATCAGCATTTATTACACTGCACGCTGTATTTGTGTGTGTTTAATTACATAGGTCATGCTTGAATAGGTTGTCATTGTGAAAAGTACCAATGGTATATAAATAGAGTAGAAAATGAAAGTTCTCCCTGCATTGACCCCCTTCCTATTTCCCTACCTAGAGGTAATCCCGTGAACAGTTAAATATGCAAATATGTTTTTTTCTACATAAATTGTGCTGTACTTACTTTGTACTTTAATTTTTTTGGTTATGTAACAGGAAATCTAACATAGAAGGTGTGTTAATACATGCATATTTACTTTTTATTTTTTCAATTGTTGCATAGCATTTCTTGGTTTGGAAATGACATGATTTATTTAATTATTTTTTCTATTGATGGACATTTGGTTATTTTAAATATTGGCTTTTATGAACAATGCTGCAGTGAACCTCCTTGAACATGTGTCTTTGTGTACATGTATTTCTATGGGATAGGTACCTAAATGCTGATTTCCCGGATTGGTGGGTATGCACATTTTAAAACTTTAAATAGCTGCTGCCAATTTCCCCCACGGCATCCTTTTACTCTCTTTCCAGCAGCATCTGTTTTCTTGTGCTCTTCCCCACAGTGGATGTGATCAGTCTTTAACATTTTTGCCATTTCTTTTACTGTTGTTTCTCAGCTGTTCCTGCATTAGACTGGTCCTGTTAGGAGGTGGACTGTGTCTTGTCTGTCTCTGCGGTACCTACCGTGGAACCTGCCAGTGCTGTAGGTGCACAGTAAACTTGAGAGATCTCATATTGTCCACGCCATCCTTACTACATCCCTATTTCGTAAAACCTGAAGATCCATCATGAGAAAGCTACGTTATAGGTGGATTAACACTGAAAATTTAAGAAATCCAGTTTACTTCTTGGGTTTTGGGTTTTTTTTTTTTTTTTTGAGGCAGTTTTACTTTGTTGCCCTTGGTAGAGTGACCTAGTGTCACAGCTCACAGCAACCTCAGACTCTTGCGCTCAAGTGATTTTCTTGCCTCAGCCTCCCAAGTAGCTGGGACTACAGAAGCCTGCTGCAACATCTGGCTGTTTTTTTAGAGGTGAGGTCTCCGTCTAACTCAGGCTGGTCTTGAACTCCTGAGCTCAGGCAGTCCACCTGCCTTGGCCTCCCAAAGCGCTAAGATTGTAGGCGTGTACCACCACACCCAGCCAGTTTACTTCTTGGAATACCAGCATTGCCTTTGCCCACTTGGGAAGTGCACGTCTTTCAATTGAGAGAAGTGAGTTTCTGCAGATTATGTTCACCATCTACATCTTGGTACCTTCTTGTCATAGTTCATAAACACGTTTAAAAATTTTTTTATTCTATTAAAAAATACCACGAGTGTTTTCCACTTAGACAAAATTTATATACTATTTTAGTTTTTAAATCTGAACATATGAAAATTGAAATTATGCATAAAGAACTTTGTTTTCATGTCAGCAGCAGTTAGGAAACTACATTGTGTTTTAACGTTGAGTGTTTTGAATTCTTACTGTTGCAGTGTCTTTCAAAATTCTCTACACCAGCAAGGTGCAATTAAGATGAAAATTGCTAGAGCATATTTGAATGAAACTTTCCAGTTGAGATCAGAAACATTCAAATTTATTTTCCCATATATGCAGTTGTCATTTTGATCGCATACCCGAAAATGCCTTTCTTCATTTGGCTGCATTTTAGATTTAATCGACAATTCTCCTTATGCAGCCTCCACTTTGCACTGTGTGATCTTTCTCCCAAACATCACGTTGAGTAGAGTGTGCTATTTCCCTACTAAGTCCTTTAATAGTTTTTCTCTACATGTTTGCAGAGACAGAATTATTTAGTTTAGTGATTCTCGACCTTTTGGGGTCTCAGGATCCTCTTGCACTCTTAAATTATTAAATACCTCAAAGAAAATTCTGGAAAATACAAGAATACACAAGCACACATTCTTTTAGCCTCTAGGGCAGTGATATCATCACATGTTGTGTAGCATTCTGGAAAATTTCACTGTACATGTCTGAGGGAATGAGAATGAAAAAGGCAAATAATGTTTTAGAATTATTATAAAGTAGTTTTCATCTTACAGACCCCCAAAGGGATCTCCAGCCACACCTACCCCTGTCCTGGGGTTCTAGAACCACACCTGGAGGACTGCTGATTTAGTTGAGTGGAGGGAGCATCATATTCTCCTAGCGGTGATTGTTGGTTTTGTGTTGCATTTAGGGACTCATCAGTTTCTATTGCTTTTCTGGTATTTTTGAACTTTCCTGATCACTCGCTAATATTCACTCTTGTGGTTGAAGGACAATATCCTGCTGGTCTGAGGCAGATGTACACAGGCAGGCTAGGAAAATATTCTCTGTCATATCAAATGGAATCAATGACCCCATCTCAGGCTGGGTTACAGTTTTAATATGTTGCTCTATTGCTTTCCCATCACCTCTAACTCGATCCTTTCTCCTAGCTGTGAGTCATCTGTTGCTGAAGGCATGCCTAATCCCTAAAGACAGCCCTCTGCAAATAGCGGTGTGTGCTATAAATGAGTAGGCAATACATTGTCAGCAAAAAACAAAGGACAGTTATCTCTGTTATAGCAAACTTGAGGGTACGTGGATTCATTGAGCACCTACTATGTGCCAGCTATTATTAGGCACTTTGTTATCTCTTTTAATCCTCACTACAGTTCAGCTAGAGAGATAAGGAAGTTAAGGGTGAGAGATAAGTTAATTAATACTCTCTTTCTTGATCAGTTTGGGGCCCTATGCTTTGTGTTCCAGAGACACTTCTCTTGGGCTGTATCAGGCATCCTTACAATTAATTGTGCAGTAGATTCTTTATATTTGTTCTAGCCTGAGAGTTCCAGGAGGCTAGAAACTGAAATAACTTTTTATCTTTTATATCCTCAGTACCTAGCACAGTGACTGGCACCTATATGTGCCTGATAAATACTTGTTGACACACCTTTCGTGGTCACACAGCCAACAGTAAATAGTGCAGCTGGGAGTATGCCTTAGGTCAAATCTCATTCCCAAGTCCAGGCATTTCTCACTATATCATATTGTTCATGTAACACTGTATCCCATATATTTTTGTGATATTTCCTGGTTCACAGTTTGATTTTCTGCTTATATTATAATTTTCTCTTTTTAAACTTAAAAACATTGGATTAAGACTATGTATGGAAGAAGAATTTCTAAGTTGGAAGGAACTAAGAGATATAGTCCATTCTACCATCTAATTCTTGATGTTTTTATATCACCTTTTATTAATTACCCCCAGTAATAAGGATCTAACTTTCCAAAGAAACCTATTTCATCATATGGCAGCTCTGACTTTAAAGATTTCAATTCAAAATGAGACAGAATTTCAACCAATTCTTATTTTAGATGATATTTAGACTCCTTATAGTCTCTGTTGTTTCCTTGAGTTAGTTTCTGTATCACCCCTAAAGGATGGTTCCTATAACAGATGTCAGGAAGTTTTAGGGACAATACAATGACTCTGTATTGTCTTCTGTTAAGCAGCCTGAAGCTGCAGTGGCATTTGTGGCTGCTGCTTTCATTTACAGGTATATGCTGAGTGGCTGTGGTGGACCAAGGAGTGTGCAGGGTACCTTGTGTCCAGAGATGAATAAGAAAGAGTCTCTGTCTTGTTAGAATTGTGATTCAAATTTGGATTGCAGTTACAGTTAACTAAAACCATCAAGTCCCGTCTTATGCTCTTATGAAACTGGATCTTTCCCACTCCACAAATTTGTACTTGACTTTTTGGTTCAATGCAGTTTTCTATGTGGATCCCAGGTAATTTTCCTGTGGTTAGATTTGGCACATCATTATTGCCTGGCAGGAACTTTTGAATTGATTCTGTCAGCTGCTGTCACACCATCTGCTTAAATTTTGTGTTATATGACATTTGTTAAGTTTACCTTTTATATATCTTCATCCAAGTTATTGATCAAAAAATAATAATAAAGTAGTTGATCTAAACAGGCCAAAGGACAGAGCCCTGCTGGATTCCATCTGAGCATCTCTCCAGACTGGCATTGATTCACTGATTATCACCCAAATCTCCACCTCTTATCCTTGTACTCAGCATGATTTTGTCCCTTGCCAGTACTTTCAGGTAAATTGCAGAAACCTTTTGCCAAGTTATTCACCAGAAATAACTTGGTAGTTATTCCTACTCTTTAAATGTAAAATGTAGGCATTCCTACTCTCTAAATGTTTACATTTCGGGTGAAGGGGAACTAATAATCTAAAAAAGTAATGTACTTGTCACCAACAAAGAAAGAGCTTTTAAAAAAAGTGGTAGTAAGGAAAAATCTTGCTAAAATAATCATTAAATTTGTTTTGAATAATAAGCAGGTGAAAATAAGCAGGGAAGCACTAAAAAAGAAAAATAACTAGGGAGTATTTTGCAGTAACAAATATAGAATGTATTATAAAGCTATAATGATGTGGAAGTAGGGCCTGACTTGGTAGTTTGGAGATAAATCAATGAACTAAAGGGAAAAGCCCAGAAACAGATTGAAGTGCACATTAAAATAAATTTCACATGGATTAAACATTTAAAAACATATAAACATAAAAGCACACCATTAAATATATCTGATCTTAGCATAGAAAAGACTTTGCTCAGGATACATAGTACATGTAGAGTAGAGTTCATAAAGGCAACGATTTGACTATTGGAACTTTTAAAAACCTTTGCCAGAAAAAAAAAAAAAAACTTTTATGTCAAAAAGTGTGAAGTACAAATTAAAGGGTAAACACTTTTCTCTGCTTTATTTTTTGTAATACGTGATAGAGATTAATTTCCTTAATATGTAGAGTATTTATAAATCAATAAAGAGGGTGAACACTTTGATATAAAAACGAGCAAAGAAGAAGTACAAATAGTAAACATTAAAACTATTTAACTATCTTAGTATTAGAAATGCAAAATAAAAAATGTCTTATTTTCCATGTTGAATTAGAGGAGATTTTACATAGATTAATACTATTTGTGAGGAGGGTTAGGAGAAATAGGGACTTCATATGCCATTGCTACCTTTCTGGAGAATATATCAAAATCTGTTAAGTCATACATACTCTTTGACTTGGCACTTTCCTTCCTGGGAATTTATTCTAACACAGTAATTATGAATGCATACACCTAGCTGCCATTTGTTATAGGGGAAAAAATTGGAAACCATCTGAATGTCTTAGGGGGATTGATTAAATGAATCATGTCTACACAAGGGAGACTATGTAGCTATTTAAAATTTATGATTTAGGAATTGCAGGGAAACGTAATCTGCCACGCCCACTCTGTGATTGATTGTTAATCTCGGAACTGTTTAGAGAAGGTTTTTGAAGCCTTGTCTAGGCTCAGCAGGAAAGAGCAGCTGTTGTTAGTGAGGGATTTTGCTATGGGAGGAGGAGGAGGAGAATGACTGACAGCAGTTTGTCAGGTATTGGCTTTTCCTCTTGTAGACTAATATTTAATGTAAGGGAATTTTTTTAGCTTATATTAGCAACAACATTAAAAATTGAATTAGAACTGTATACTATATTCATTTTACTCAACTCGGAATTTTTTTGGTAGGGGGGAAAGCTTATGAGTTGAGAAAAATGAGTAATGGCTATTTCTGGTTAATAGGATTATAGATAATTTCTGTTTACTTTTTTGAGTTTTTTTTTTCATTTTTCTGTAACAAGTAATCAAAAAAAGTGTCATAATTAAAAATAGTATGAGGAAAAGCAGTAGTAGGGAATATTGTCTAAAATGTGGGCATGCTTTAAAGAATTGTATTCTCTACATTTTGTTCCTTACAGAATCCAGATTTCTGGAGAGTCAGTTTTTGCCCAGTACCTCAGCATCTGGAAGTTGATAAGTCTCCTATGACTTAGGAGTCCAGCTTATCCTCCTTTTCCTGGTGCCCTCAATTCAGCTAAGTGGCATCTGTGGAGAGAAAGAAATAAACCTATAGTTTCTACCTTTAAGAAGCTTCATTCT
Organism: Perodicticus potto; assembly: GCA_963574655.1. Taxonomy (NCBI): domain Eukaryota; kingdom Metazoa; phylum Chordata; class Mammalia; order Primates; family Lorisidae; genus Perodicticus; species Perodicticus potto. The sequence continues at coordinate 23,875 of CAUYRH010111813.1, forward strand.
AGAAGGAAAGATAGATATACTAACAATAGCAATAATAGTAATGAGAATGAGTTCTTATATAGGGCTTTTAAAATGCTTGACATTGTTCTAAGTGCTTTGTATGTTTTTATTTATTTACTCTTTACAATAGCCCTGTGAGACAGGTAACATTATTGACCCCATTTACAGATTAAGAAACTGAGGCATAGATAGGCTAGGTAGGTAGCTAAGCCAGGTTCAAACCCATCTGGCTCCAGACTCTGTTTAAACACTGCTTCCTCACAATCACTCTCAGTCAGTATCAGTATTATTCAATTGTTTTACATGGATTAGTTCATTTCCCTCTCAGAACAACCCTCCTGTCTTGTTCATCTAGGGCTTAATGAGCATTTCTTATATATCAGACATTGGGGGAGGGCACACACAGTGAATACAAAGCAGTTCTGTTCTTAGTGCCTGGGCATAGGTTTGTTGAAAGGTTTGGATGTGTGGAAGTGTGGGTGAAGTATCATGCTATGTAAGGTATGATGGTGACTGTGGGATGTCAGAGACTATGTCTGCTTTACTTTGGGACCTGCCTCTTAATCAGCTCACTGGAGGGAATTTGAGGAAGGGGGAAGATATTTTTGGATAACAGCAGAATCTCACTATTTTCCTTTGGGTGAGGAAAATAATTGGCCCTTGATCTGAAGTGGGTAGTAGAAGAACCCCTTTTTGGATTACTGGAATAACTATGTTGAGGACAACAGAGTGAATTGCCACACCAAGGGGTAATGGTAGCTAATCCATAGGACTGATGAGCAGATCATTTAATGCTGCAGGATGCTTTGGGAGCCTCTAAAAGCCAGCTCGTGACTACAAGAGTAAGGGGAACCCTGTAATGAGATCTGAATCCGAGATTGATTTTTGTAATGAGGAAATCGATCTCCCACGGAAATTGTGTGACAGTATGATGTTTGGATGAGTGTACTTCTTGGTTGGTCTGTTGTAGACACTTTGACAGATTGTCTCTTTGTCTGGATTATGTTGTTGTTTGTTCCTCAGTGCTGATAGTGCCCCTTTCCTTCCAGTGATACTGTCTTGTTTTTCCCTTCTAGGTTCATGGAATCGGAGCTGGACCTAAATGACATCATTCAAGAAATGCATGTGGTGGCCACCATGCCAGACCTGTACCACCTCCTGGTGGAACTGAATGCTGTGCAGTCACTTCTCGGGTTGCTTGGACATGATAATACAGATATCCTTTTGGACCTGTCCTCAGTGGGAGGCTGACACAGTGGAGTAATGCTGTTTATGCTCTCCCCTGTTGTATCTCTGTTGGTGTGTGCTGTCACGTCTGGTGTTCTGTTTCCATTCTAATTATCTTCCATCTTG
>CAUYRH010111818.1:0-17953 GCA_963574655.1 Perodicticus potto
GTTCATGAATTTTAACCTCTATGATTATTATTATTATTATTATTTTTTGAGACAGAGCCTCAAGCTGTCACCCTGGATAGAGTGCTGTAGCATCACAGCTCACAGCAACCTCCAATTCCTGGGCTCAAGTGAGTCTCCTGCTTCTGCCTCCCAAGTAGCTGGGGTTACAGGCGCCCGCCACAACACCCGGCCATTTTTTTGGTTGCAGCCATCATTGTTGTTTGGTGGGCCGGGCTAGATTCAAACCTGCCAGCTCAGGTGTACGTGGCTGGCGCCTTAGCCCGTTGAGCCACAGATGCCGAGCCGCATATGGTATTTTTTTGTTTCTCACAAACTTTGTATAATAATTGCTGAGTATATGATTTAGGGAAATATATATACTACTACTCAGGAGGATGAGCCTGGAAGATGTCTTGAGCCAAAGAGTTTTGGGCCAGCATAGGGAACCTAGCAAGATTCCATTTGTTAAAAAACAAACATTCAAATTGATTATAAAGTCAGAAGTTTTCTATCACAGCATCAAAGTAAGGACAAAAGACTATATTGTAGTTAATTATCTACTTGTCAACTGAATAATTATGTATATTATTTGTTAAAAAATGTGACAGGACGCTCGGCGCCTGTGGCTCAATGGGCTAAGGCGCCAGCCACATACACCTGAGCTGGCGGGTTTGAATCCAGCCCAGGCCTGCCAAACGACAGCTGCAACCAAAAAATGGCCAGGCGTTGTGGCGGGCGCCTGTAGTCCCAGCTACTTGGGAGGAGGAGGCAGGAGACTCGCTTAAGCCCAGAAGTTGGAGGTTGCTGTGAGCTGTGATGCCACAGCACTCTCTCCAGAGTGACAGCTTGAGGCTCTGTCTCAAAAAAAAAAAAATTTTTTTTTGACAGGAGAAATTTAGTATTAGCAAGTATTATGACTAAAGGGCTTTAGAATTTTTGATTATTGATTTAATTATGTATTTTCATCCCTATGAATCAGGAGTTGGAAAGAGAGAGGAAATTTTGATTACTTCTGAACCTTCTCATGACAGTTTTGTGGTGTCCAAAGCTGACAACGTGAAACTAATGCACCTATCTTTGATACAACAAGGGACGGTTGATGGTATCGTGGTGGTGGAATCTGGCCACATGACTCTAGAAAACTGTATTTTAAAATGTGAAGGAACAGGAGTGTGCGTTCTTACAGGGGCTGCTTTGACAATTACAGACAGTGAAATAACTGGTGCCCAGGTATTTCATTCTATAAAAAGTAAGCTTTATACGATTAGAGACAACTTCAAGCAATCTTTTTTTCTCTAAAATATTAAGGGGTATAAACGTTATTACATGGATACATTCTGTAATGCTCAAGTGAAGGTTTTTAGTGTGCCTGCCACCAGAAAAGTGTTCATTTTACCCAAAAGCTAAGTTTTTATCCCTCACTCACTCCCCACCTTCTCCTCTTGTTATCCATGTTGTCTTTTTATGCCCATTATTTAGCTCCCTCTTATTAAGTGAGAACATGTGGTGTTTTCCCATTCCTGAGATACTTCATTTAGGATAATGTTTCATTCCTTTTTATGGCTGAGTAGTACTCTATGGCATATATAGACTACATTTTCTTTATTCACTCATATATTGATGGGCATTTAGGTTGGGTCCATCTTTACAATTGTGAATTGTGCTGCAATAAACACTTGAGTGCAGGTGCCTTTTTGATAAAATTTCTTTTCCTTTGGGTTGAGTGATCCTAATATAAAAGCAATGGGTAACTATTTCTTCATCTTTGAATAGAATTATAATTAAACTTAGAAGCGGGTTGAAATCAACAAAATGAGGACAGGTACAAGAGTCATGGTACACTTACGAAAAGTAAACTGCCCAAGTCCTAAATCAGTAATTATTAGCTTTAAGTGCAGTGTTTTTTTTTTTTTTTTTTTGAGAAAAGTCTCACTGTGTTGCCCTTGGTAGAGGGCCATGGTGTCAGAGCTCACAGCAATCTTCTAACTCCTGGATTTAAGCGATTCTCTTGCCTCAGCCTCCCAAGTAGATGGGACTACTGGTGCCTGCCACAAAGCCCAGCTATATATATATTTTCTTTTTGGTTGCAGTTTGGCCGGGGAGGGTTTGAACCCACCTTTGGTATATGGGGCCTGCACCTTACTCACGGAGCCACAGGTGCCACCCCATGCCCGGCTATTTTTTAGTTGTAGTTGTCATTGTTGTTTGACAGTCCAGGGACAGTTTTGAACCTGCCAGCCTTGGTGTAAGTGGCTGGCACCCTAACAACTGAATCTAGAAATGAGTGGCTAAGAACCAATCATTAGTCAGTTTCAAGATTTTAAAAGTGCTTATACACTATTAGATATTGCTGTTAGGAATTGTGATTTGTTCCAGGTATTTCATTCTATAAAAAGTAGAGCTTTATACAACTAGAGACAACTTTGAGCAATCTTTTGTTCTCTAAATTATTACTTTCAAAATATTAAATATAAACAGCTAAATAATTAGGACATAGGAAACCTGAATCTTCAAATAACAATCACAAGTTCTCCAATGGGAGGACAGAGAGAATTGAATGAGAACAGATAAAATGAAGTAGGAAAACATGAGAATCCTTTTAAAAAATGACCTTTTCTTAATTTCTACTAAAATGAGGAAATATAGAGATTTACCATAGTTAAAAATTTTTATAACTATTGAATCAATTGCTTAAAGAGGCTTTAGATTCTTTTCTAGAAAATTCATTTGGGTTAAAGAGTAAAATGACCTCAATCTTCCTTCCAGGCTTAATGGTTCTCTGAAAGGTATTTATAGTTTTCAGCATTTTGAAACATTATCTCTGCAACAATTGTTGCATGCCTTATAACGTATTTTCATGTAACTTAATGTTTAGATTGTTAGTGTAGGTAGAATTACAATTTTCATGCTTAAAGAAAATTTTGGGCCAGGAACAGTGGCTTACGCCTATACTTCCAGTACTTTTGAGGCTGAGGCAGGAGGACGTCAGGAGTTGAAGACCAGCCTGGGCCACAAAATGAGACCCCTGTCTCTATGAAAAGTAAAAAAATTAGCCAGGTGTGGTGCACACCTGTGGTCCTAGTTACTTGGAAGGCTGAGGAAGGAGGATCTCTGGAGCCCAGGAATTGGAGGCTGCAGTGAGCTTATCACACCGCTGCACTCCAGCCTGAGCAATGAAAACAGACCATGCCTATTAAAAAAAAAAAAAAAAAAAAGGAAAAATAATTGGAGAGGGATTTATGTGTTTTGTAAATTATTTTACTTGCTTCTAATTTACAGGGTGCTGGTGTTGAACTGTATCCTGGGAGCATAGCCATTTTGGAAAGAAATGAAATTCATCACTGTAATAACCTCAGAACTAGTGACAGTTCAAAAAGCACCTTAGGTGGAGTTAATATGAAGGTATTCTTTTATTTCTTAATGCAGAATTGTTACGTAAGGATTTTAAATAATTATTAGATAAGCATTACAATATGAGTTTCAGTCTAAAAATTTAGCTTAATGTTACTGATTTGGTGAAGAAGTCATAATTAAAATATAGTTAAATGAGGGCTGATGGGAAAGAAGTTTAGCCTTTTAATATTCAGTAGTTCAAATTAAAACTTTTGGTATATAACTTCAAATTTGAAAAAGTGTATAGGATTTGCTCTTTGCTCTAAAAATATTTTAGAATTTACATTTGTAAGATCTGTAATCTATTTGGAAGGTAAAGCCAATTAACAGACTATAAATCCTATCTTTCTAGGCCCCTCTGGCTTGTGTAGTTAGTGAAGTTTTAATTATGTACATTTCAATTGTTTTATTAATGTACACTTTGTTCCTCAAATAGATTATAAATTACTTAAATGCAGGATTATATTGTATACTAGTATATATATAATTAATAGACCCATGCCTCCCCACGGAATGATTTTGTACATTGTCAGATAATTGGTTGAAAATTAGGCACAAATGGTAAATGGGGGCAATTTTGAAATATTTGATTTTTCTTAAAACATGTTTTCTATTCTTTTCTTTTCGAGACCCCTGGGTACATTCCTGTAGCATCACAGCTCACAGCAACCTCAAACTCTTTGGCTCAGGTGACTCTTGCCTCAGCCTCCTAAGGAGTGCTGGGACTACAGGAACCACCCCCCCCAACACCCGGCTACTTTGTTTGCTGCAGTTGTCATCGTTGTTTTAGCTGGCCCAGGCCGGGTTCAAACCCACCAAACTTGGTGCATATGGCTGGTGCCCTACCCACTGAGCTACAGGCGCTGCCACATTTTTTCTGTTCTTAAGTATTTTTCTATTTGTCAGTGGTTCTCAAATGTTAGCATGCATCAGAATCACTTGTAGAGGTCCTTCCAGTTTGATTCAGTAGGTCTAGGGTAAAGCCTGAGAATTTGTTCCAGTAGGTTCCCAGGTAATGCTAATATTGCTGGTTGAACTCATGCTTTAAGAACCATATTCCTGTTTCTTAGTGTGAGACAAGGACCAGTAGCATTGGCATCACCCAGCAATTTGTTAGAAATGTAGACTCTCCAGCCTTAACTCAGACCCACTGAACAGAATCTTAAGTTTAGTAAGATCCTGAGGTGATTTAAATGTAAAGCTTAATAAGCACAGTTTGTAAAATCAGACAAGATTTGGCCCTTGCCTTCTCCAACCTCATCTCCTAATATTCCTCTTCTCATACATTATATTCAAGCCACACTGGCTTTGTGTTCTAGAAATTAACTTTGACTGCAAACTTTGTTGACCTTAAGGTGGCTACCTAATTATATCTGAATGTTAACTGTCCCTCTTCAAAGCAGCTGTATGTAAAGAACACTCTAGTTGAGTGGTAATCCCTCTTCACCCAGTCATGCTATCACATTGCCCTATTTTTCTCCACATCACATTATTATTTGAAATTATTTTCATGTCTATTTAAATATTATCATAGTTCATATTACATTAATCACTGTCTGGAAAATAGTATTTGTTCAAAACTAAGAATCTCAGTTGCTTTTAAAAACACTTTAACCCAAAAATAAGTTCCAGAGTAATTTCTATGCTCATTACTTCATACTTTCTTTTTATAAAACTTAAAATCAAAAAACTAATTTCCTCAAATAATTTAACAGGTTCTTCCAGCACCCAAATTGAAGATGACTAATAATCATATTTACAGCAACAATGGCTATGGAGTAAGCATTCTCCAACCAACTGAACAGTATTTTATTGTAGCAGAAGATACTTTGAACAAAGGGGCTGCTTCAGGAGATAAAAAAGATGACACGATGCTCTCCAAAGTAATGCAAAATCTGAATCTGGAAATGAATAATAATAAGATAGAAGCAAATTTAAAGGGGGATATTAGAATAGTCACAAGTTAAAGCATTTGGATTAATGTTAAAAGTTTTGTGTTTCAGAAATTTAATAGTTCTCATGGCCTACTAAAATGGTAGTTTAAATTGAAAGCTTAATTAAAAAACATTTAAACATTTTAATGCTTTCATTGACTGATTTTCCCTTTCCACCTTCTATCCATGCTTTCCCCTCTACAAGACTAAATATAATATATATATTATTGCATTAGTTTTCTACTGCTGTCATAACCAATCACTCTAGTGGCTTAACATGAATTTATTATCTTCAAGTTCTGCAGGTCAAAGTCTGATATGTGTCTCTTAACTAAACCAAGATGTGGACAGATCTGCATCTATTTATATTGTTTGGGATTTATTGAGGGTACAAAGAATTAGGTTTTACCGATTGCACTGGTTAAAATCCCTCTTATACTTGCGTCCCACCCCCAAGAGGTGTGCCATACAGTGTCCTCCATCCTTCTCCTTCCTCCCGCCTGTCCCCTCATTCCCCTACCCTACACCTTGTATTAGCTCTTCTATTGCCTTCATATTAGAATTGAGCACATTAAATTCTTGCTTTTCTTTATGGATGCTCTAGGAGAGGATTTCATTTCCTCACTCTAATTAGAGTTGATAGAATTCAGCTCTTTGTAACAAAGTTGTAGGATTGTGATCCATTTTCGTGTTGGTTGTCTGCTGAGGGTCCCAGTTTCTACCAGCTGATTGTATTACTGGTTCCTTCCTCCATCTTCAAACCCAGCAAGTATGACCCACTATCTCATCTCCTTTGAATTTCTCCTGCCTCTTGTCTCATCCCTTCAACCCACTTTTGCCTTTTCCACTTTTAAGGATTCATGTAATTAGACTGAGCCCACTTGGATTATCCAGGATAACCTTCCCATCTAAAAGTCCTTTTCTTAACATTTTTTAACTTTTGTTTTCATAGATCAGGTAACTCCTGGGCTCAAGCAATCCTCCCTCCTCTCTTAAGTAGCTACAACTACAAGCCTGAGGCCCTTAAGTCTTATTTGCAAAGTGCCTTTTGTTATGTAAAGTAAGTATTCATAGGTTTCAGGGATTAGGATGACATCCTGCCTACCTCCTCTATCTTAACCAGTTTTCTAGGTTAAGTCCTAACTCTACTTCTCAAACGAGTTAAAAGAGTTTCCACTCCGGCATGGAGGTATGGGCCTATAATTCCAGCTACTTGCTCAGGAGGCAGATAAGTAACTTGAATTTGAGACCAGTCTGGCAACATAGGGAGATCACCCACGCCCTCATCTCCAAGTTTCTTCTGCCAACTATCCAATATGTAGCTTATGTACATTTAAAAGAGATTCTAATCTAGAACTTAATGGAGAGATGGTTCTTTATTTGTTCTTTCCCTTTTACACACATAACCTGGCTCTCCCACTAGAACGAAAATTTGTTAGGATAGCTGCTGCATCTAAATAACTACACCCTGCACTGTATTGGGCACTGCAAATAATTTAAAAAGATACTATTAGTGGGTCTGTGCCTGTACAAAAGACTGAGGCGAGATTTTACCATTACAATCTTTTTAAAAAAAAGACATATCACTGGTGTGTGTGAGGATTCTAGAGGTTAAGATTGCACAAACAGGTTAAAAGATGTCCTTGGGAGTGGAACAAGAAGGGATAAGTTAGAATTGTTTTGCCTTTTTGTAATGGGATGGCAGTGGGAGTGATTTCCTTTACTTCATTGCCACAATGAGGAATAGCAAAGCTAGTGCCTCAACGGAAGAGCAGAATGGAAACTATGGTGCTGGAGCCTTTATCAGTTTAGGAAGTAGTAGTGAAAGCAGCAGGTGGCTGAAAGGCATGGCATGTAGCTTAAGACACACGGAAGTTTCTGATTATTAGAAGCTGTTCCTAAGTTGGTTATTATTTGTGACACAAGTTGGGAGATGCATGCATATTAATAGATTTTACAGTTATGTCAGCCAGAAAGCAGTAAATTTGAAGATAAGTGCCTCATTTTCCCAAAGTACTAAAGTGAAGAAAATAACTATATAAATTACACTCAGTGATTGGACCAGTTCAAGTGTTCTTAAATTGTAGTACATAAAACAGCTTTCAAGAGTCTACCTCGCATTTTAAGTAAAAAATTTTGTGCACATGCCTTTTGGTGAAGAGTCCATAGCTTTCATCATATTCTCAAAGAATCTTCTAATCCTTTAAAAGCCTCAGACCACTGAACTAGATCAGTTATTTCTTTTTTCATATCCTGTATTATATCGCTTCTTGGCCTTTTGGCTAAGATCAAGTGCATATCCTGTATTATTCAATTGTGGCCTCAAAAGCTGTTAAGACTTTTAATAAAATGTGTTGTTCTTTCTACAAAACACTGAGATTTAACTTATACATACATAAACTTTATAACTCATTTTAATACTAAAAGTTAAGCTTTTTCTTGTAATTTGGCATTCTGCAGATTTTGTGGTTATGTAAGATGAACATTTATTTTACCAATAAAATTCTGAAGCCATTGGCAAATATCAGGATCCTAGGGTAATTTGGGAAACCTTAGAACAATTACTAATACCAAAAAAAAAATTTAGAACAGGTTAACATAATCCTACTGTGCTTATTTTATTTTATTGATAGTCACCGCTATACAAGGATATGCTTCCTACTTAAGAGCTATAAAAATTTCAATCATTCAATATTACGATAATTACTGAAGTACGAACAGCCACAAGCATTTTATACTATTAACACGATTAACATGAAAATATTTTGCAGGTGTAACAGCTGAGACACATTGAACACTGAATTATGTAGTCAAATCCTTTGTGACCTCTGTCTTAATTTCTAGGTTTGCAAGAAATAGGGAATTTCAAAGACTGAAAATTTCTAAAAGTGCTTTCATTTAAAATAAATCTAGGGTGACTAACCCATTCCAGTTTACCTGACTTTCCCAGTTGTTAGCAAACCAGTCTTGGGCAAACTGGGACAAGTTGGTCACTACAATCAGTTCCCAAGAAGTACAGAATGATTTATACATTTTCTTAAAAGCTAAATTATTGCTAAGACACTATCAAAAATTCAGGTGATCTTTTAAAGATTCAATAGCACATTCTCCCCACATGGTCCAGAAATCTTTTTTCTCTCTAAGACAGTAAATGTGCTCTGTGGCATAGGCTAGGCAAGATTAAGTAGCATCATAGCTCACTAAAACTTCAAACTCTTGGGTTCCAGTGATCCCCTCCTCTCCAAATGCTACAATTACAGGTGTGAACCATGCTTGATCTAGCAATCTTTTTATATTACATGAAATAGGACAATCTGCAAATATCAAGGGTAAACAAATACAACTTTTAAAAACGTTCATTCCTGTCCTCTGGATAGTTATCCACGTCTAAACATTTTAGGTAAATATAGTGGAATTCAGGAACCATTTTCTCAGTCAAAACCAAAATTCATGTCAGTTCTAATCCTATTAGAAATTCCATTTCTTTCTTTTTAAAAAACTATTCTCCTGTCCCAATTCCGCTTCCAGATTCAGAGGGAGGGAAACTGCCATTTAAGTAGGTGCTTGGCAACAGTGATGTCTTCTTTCTAGTTATCTGAACTGACCCTAAGATGGCACAACTACTGATGTTCTCCTGATGTTGAGACATAGGTGATGGCCAGAGAGTTTGGAGTGCAGCTTCATAGTATGGGAGATCCCATCATATTGCAGCTACTTGCTAAAGAACAAAGTATATTCACACAGAATATTCTGTAACATGGCTCCCTGGAACTGACAAGAGCCTTTTCTTCCAGTTAACTTTTGAACATCTCTTTGGGACCAAATTTGATTTATAATTCCTTTTCACACCATTCTCAGCTGGGCTGTCACTGCCAAAACCCTTCAAGCCTAAAAGTGTAGTAAAGATGCAAACTATGCAAGCTGCGACCACAGTGCAAATCAGGGCTGCTTTCACTGCTGTGTGAACTGCAAGGACTGTCAGTGCCAACTCACTATGACCCCCAAAACCCAGGATGTGTGTGGTGGGAGCAGAAACACTATACTTTACCACGTATTTTCCCCTTAAATTCTCTCTCCATTTCCAGCACCTTTCATTTTCTGAATGGGAGGAGTGTAATCAACTCTTGTTTTAGAAAAACTTTCTAGTCACCTCACAACTGTCACAACATCCTTTAACTTGAATATTGTCTTTCTTCTAGACAGACAGTAGGGGGACGAATGATTAAGAAAGTAAACACCACACTGGTTGATGCCTCAAGATATTAAAGATGACAGACATATTAGTGCAGATGTGTTAAATATCTGCCCTCTCTGTCCTCAAACTCTAAACTTTATGCATTGCTTCACTTACCTTTATTCTTCATCTAACTATTTTTTGAGTTTTGTAGATTGATTATATTTTTATGCTGGTAACTGAAAAAATGTTAACCTTGGTCTTATGACTTTTCAAAGACAATGCTTGGAAGAAAGCAAAAACGTGCAGCCTTAGGGAAATATTTACTAAAGAAAAAATACAAACTGGTATTTTTATAATAGATTGTTATATTTTACATAATATAAACAAAACACTACTGCAGCTACACACTTAAGTTTTCTTAAACTACAATGAACCACAGAACGGGTGGAAAATGGATTTACGTTCCAGGTGGCAAATAAACAACTTGGGAAAACAAATTGCATGCTTTTATTTTTTTTAACGCCTACGCATAAGCATTGACATAACCAAGCTTTAATAACCACCACCCCCTCTTCCCTGTCCAAAGTAGCCACCTCCAAAGCTTCCCCTGCCAGCTCCCCGCTGGAATCCCCCAGATCCTCTGTAGCCTCCACTAGACCCTCTATAGTCTCCTCCAGAGTTGCCTCTAAAGCCACCTCTCGAACCTCCTCTAAATCCTTCACCAGCACCCCCTCCGAATCCTCCTCGAAAGGAGTTGGAGCTGCCGCCATAGCCCCCACCGCCATAGCCCCCACTGCCATAGCCTCCACCACCGTAGCCTCCACCACCATATCCAGAACCTCTTCTATATCCACTTCCATTGTCATATCGGGACATCTTGGGAGGACGTGGACCATCTCCATACCTAGGAAAAGCACAAAACCACCACTTTAGCAAAGCATTCTTAATACTTCTCAGCTACTCATCAAATGTACACATTTAGTCATATTCGAAAATTTAATTCACAAAAATAATAAAGCCAAACACACAAGCACAAACTGAAATTAATCTGCTGTTCTAAAACAGACAAAGTCATCAACTGTAACCATTCGGTTTTCTAAAGTTCTTTCTGATTCAATCTCAAGGGCTTTGCGTTTGGGCAGAATGTCCTCACAATTTAAAGATAATCCTTTTCTATTCAGTTCTACAATATACTTTTCTAAGACAGCAAGAATTAAATAGTATTAGCCGGCCCCATATGCTGGAGGTGGCGGGTTCAAACCCAGCCCTGGCCAAAAAAAAAAAAAAAAAAAAAGAAATAGCATGACAGGAAGAGGTTCCTAGAAATGGCAATAAACTTTATTAGTAAATATTTTCCTGCATTAACTCTGAATTATATTTCTGTAACATGTCTGTTAATCTGTTCACGCTTTAATTTGTCATGTGGCAAACAGAAAATGAGGGCTAATGAAAAACTGCAGTTATCTAGATGTCTCACCAAGAACTAACTCAACATACACACCTCCCACCCCTAAACTGCTTAGTCCTTCTGTGTGACTGTAGAGGGTAGCACTACTAATTCAATGCTACCAGATCAGAAATCTACAACCCATCTTCCTTCCTTCACTGCACTGCTCCCCCTTTTTCATGTCCACCACTAATTCCTACTGGATCTACTGCAAGCCTGTCGATTAGTAACTTCTCCCCATTTCAATTCTCACCACTGTGTTTTGGGCCACCATCATATTCACACATCCTAAACTTTTTTTTTTTTTTTTTGCGACAGAGCCTCAAGCTGTCACCCTGGATAGGGTGCTGTGGCATCACAGCTCATAGCAACCTCCAACTCCTGGGCTCAAGCGAGTCTCCTGCCTCTGCCTCCCAAGTAGTTGGGACTACAGGCGCCCGCCACAACGCCCAGCCATTTTTTGGTTGCAGCCGTCATTATTGTTTGGCGGGCCCAGGCTGGATTCAAACTTGCCAGCTTAGGTGTACGTGGCTGGTGCCTTAGCCCGTTAAGCCACAGGCGCCGAGCCCACTCATCCTGAACTCTTATACTTATCCTACCCTTTCTAGTTTTCAGGACTTCTGACCCTCAAGAGAAGATTACATGTAAAGACTCCTTGTTCCCCACCCCTGTCTTTCTAAACATCCATGAGCACCTTCATTTGTACCTGCCCATGAAACTTAATTTTCTCCTTGAAGATTCCTCTTCTCAAAAATTCTTTAGTACATCTGACTGGCAGGGAGGACCAAAGTATGACACAAGAACACTGTTTCAAAAGTCATGCTGCCTGGGTTTGAATCCAGGTCCAGTTACTAGCTGACTGACAATGGGGCTTACTTGTGCCCAATTTCCCTTTTCACATTAAAGGGACACTATGCTGTGAACCTATAATCCCAGTTACTCAGGAGGTGAAGGCAGGAGAGTACTGCTTTGAGGCAAGGAATTGGGAGACGAGCCTGGGCAACATAGCCAGACCTTGTCTCTAACTTAGCAAGAAAGGGTCAGAGTGTACACTGTATTATTGTTCTGCCTTTTCTGTAGGTACCAAACATTGCCAAAGAAAAAGATAACTATTTATAGGGCTGTCATGTTCCTGTCATATGACCCATTCTGGAATATGTATGTTCTCTTAAGATCTCTTTCTATTATTAACATGCACTGACATAGTAGATTTATTATAGAGACAAAAGTAAATAACATTCATTTGTTCTCAGTGTTAATGAGAACTAAATAAATTCCATGTTTAGTGTTTGTCTAGAACTTTAAACAAAATGGCCTCTATCAACTAACTCTAAAAATTTTAGTCCTATGACTTCTATCCTCTTCATGGTTCAAAGACAGTTAAATATGGTGCTCACCGTGCATTACTAATCATAAGGTTGATACCAGCAGCTGAAGGCCTAGAGATCTGGCGAATTGTGTTCAGCATCCGTTCATTTGTAGGGTCCAACTGACTGATGATAGAAGGTTGTTTGGTCACTTCGACGACCAGAGCCTCCATGGCTGCCCGGAGAGCAGTAATGCAGGCAGCAGCTTCATGTGACATTTGCAGTTTGATCCTACGATGGAGAAAAAAAATAAAAAATGAGAGGAAGCACATGCAGAAAGAGCTTATTTCTCAACTTCACAAATGTCAAATCATGGAATAAATTTAAGTTAATAAATACTGATGCTTTAAACTACTATAATGGCCCTAGATCTACACACCTCCCATCTTCCTTCCTTCACTGCACCGCTATGAAGAATATGAAGATATGAAGAATATCAAGCCATATAAAATAAAAAAGTCACTTTAAAATGAACCATACTACCAGGATTTATCATTCCCCAAGATAAAATAATGCTATAAAATAGTTATCTGAGCCATGAACTTTTGCCATGTTTGCTTCACAAATTAAGTTAGATTAGCAGCTGAATTCTATCACATCTCAAAATCCATACCAGTCATCCACAAGCATAATCTGCCCATCAGACAGGACTTTCTTGGAGGCAAAGAGAAGTAATTGCAGTGGGGTGACTAAAGTCATGCCCTTTGCAGAGATGGCTCGGGTTCGAATCTGCAGATGGAAAAAGAGGAAATATTTGACATTCCAACCACTAAATACTCCCATTTTTTGAGAGCGTCTCACTGTGTTGCCCAGGTGCGAGTGCAGTGGCATTGGTCTACCTCATAGCAACCTCAAACTCCTGGGTTCAAATGATCTTCCCGCTTCCAGGGACTATAGGCACATGCCACAATGCCCAGTTAATTTTTCAAATTTTAGCAGAGATGGAGTCTCACTATTATTGCTCAAGCTGATATCAAATTCCGAGGCTAAAAGATCCTCCTGCCTTGGCCTCCCAGAGTGCTAAGATTATAGGCATAAGCCACCATACCCCACCCTAAATATTGCTTTATAAAGACAAATTAAATTAAAACTCAAATTCAATGGCTTTAAAGACAATGTGGACTGCCAATGTAAACTTTTCTAAACTAATCTTTTCTTACCTTTTCACCAAATACAAAGAAGGGAGATGGGTACTTCATGTCTTGGCTACTAAAAGGACAATTAACAGATGACTTATGGATAAGCGCGTTGCGTCCTTCAGTGGTGAGAATCTTTCTTTTTTCCTTATGATAGCATACATTGGGGTACACGCCAAAGGCCAGGAGAGAGATAACAACATCCAAATTATTATCTGGTCCAGTGTTAGTAAACACTTGTGTCAACAAACAGTCTGTTAAGAGAAAAAGGGTAGGAAAAAAGTCAGATTAAGTAACTGACTAGTATTTACATTACATGCAAAATTTGAAGAATTGACTCTTTCCCCACATCTATCCCCTTTTCAAATAACGTGTCTATAAAACCTTCTCTCTTGTTACAACACTTGCCACCTAGCTAAAGTTCAAGGAGAAATTTTGTTGAGTTTCCACAATAAGAAACTAATCTGTCTGAATATTCTCTTATAAATATAAGTCAACCATATAGTATAAGCTTGGGGTGATAACTTTTAAAAGCCCCCTATCAGCCATTTATGCCCAGAATAATAGCCAGACTATAACCATGAAGATATAGCGATAATCTAAGAGGACAACCACTGGAATGAAGTTTGATGTTTTCACCTAAACTATACTTATCACTAAGTGGAAAGCAAGATAGGGACGTGCTAAGAATATAGACATATTTTGTTATAGTTAGTCTTACAACTTCCTAATTGAATGAATTCAGACAAGTAATTTACAATTCAATATCAGTTTCATTATCTATAAAATGGAGCAACAATGTCTGCATCTCAGGATTGCTGTAAATATTCTACCACATAAAAAAAGTTCTTTCTGCCTCCTTTGATTTTGAGGAAAAAATTAAAAATTCAGTCACCTTACAAAAAAAAAAAGTAACTACTTTCTTCAGTTATATCCTATAAATATTTACCACCTTACCCAACTAACTTCTGTCAGCTAAACATATCCTGTTTTGGTTATGCATTCCAGTTGTCAATTTTTTTTTTTTTTGACAGAGCCTCAAGCCGTCACCCTGGATGGAGTGCCATGGCATCATAGCTCACAGCTACCTCCAACTCCTGGGCTCAAGTGAGTCTCTTGCCTTCGACTCCCAAGTAGCTGGGACTACAGGCACCCGCCACAACGCCTATTTTTTGGTTGCAGCCATCATTGTTGTTTGGCGGGCCCGGGCTGGATTCAAACCCGCCAGCTCAGGCGTACATGGCTGGCGCCTCAGCCCGTTGAGTCACAGGCGCCGAACCCAGTTGTCAATGTTTTAGGAAGTAATTCTGACTATTAACCTAGTTTGAAAAATACTAAAGCTCAACTTTATGTCAAGGAAAAGAAGGCTAATTTTTGTTTCTATATCAAATATCACAAGGTCAGGCGGTGCCTGTGGCTCAGTGAGCAGGACAAAGGCCTTATATACGGGGGTTAGTGGTTTCAACCCGGGCCCTGGCCAAACTGCAACAAAAAAAATAGCCAGGTGCTGTGGTGGGTGTCTGTAGTCCCAGCTACTCGGGAGGCTGAGGCAAGAGAATTGCCTAAACCCAAGAGCTGGAGGTTGCTGTGAGCTGTGACGCCACAGCACTTTACCGAGGGTGACAAAGTGAGACTCTGTCTCTGTCTCTTAAAATAAATAAATAAATAAAATATCACAAGGTCCTTTGTAATCAATCATCTGTACACCAAGTTTAACTTAAAGGCATTTAAAGTTTATTGTGGTAAAATTAACTTCAAGTCTAAAAATGAACCTATGGGCCTAATGATAAATCACTTCCTAAAATACAATGGAAAAGTTATTTAAAAAATTTCTCATTCTGAAAGCTCTAGCAGTGTTCACAAGATAAAAAATTTAAGAAAATTAAAAAGCTTTCTCTTAATGGAAGCCATCTCTTCATAGATGGAACATCATCTATGTACTACGTTATAATTACTTTGATTGCCTTTCAGCAACCTAGCCTTTTCCTTCTTTTATTTAAAGACTGAGTTACTATGAAAAACTGAGTTCAAAGAATTAAGAACAGCTGAGAACATACAAAAGGCATAGAGTCTAAAGTTTGCAGCTAAAACACAGAGCCTGTCAATTTGCATGTACTATCTAATTGTCAATTCATACGTATCTTAAGAGTGGGAAAAGTCTTACCTTCTGGAAATCCAGAATTAATCAGAATCTCTTTGAGCTGAACTTTGGCTTCCCAAGTCATTCTTAGTGTAGCCATACTGAGTCTTTTGTGCTCACAAAAACGTATCTCTGCTTCTTCTCCACCCATTCTAAAATAAATTAGTACAAAAAGTCATTCTCAAAGACCAGAGAACTAGATACAGATTAGAATCTAAAAATAGTTCACAATCTTAGAGTAACTCTTTCAAAACCATACCTAGCATCATCCCAGGCTTGGAATACTGATAAAAGGGCCACATGATCAGAAAATCTGTTCCCAGCAAAATTTCGATGGACATAGCCCAGCCGCTTGCCTTCATTGATGAAAGGTTCTGGAAAGCAGGTTGCAGCAGAGATGGTACAGACAGCATCTCCCACACTGAAAAAGACACATAATTAAATTCAGACTAGTTCACAATCTTGTTGCCAGCAGCTTTTGGGCAGTATTGTTAAATGCAGGTCAGAGCTGTATTTATTACGACACTGCTTTTATTAGTTTTATTTATTCATTAAGCCACTGAAATGGGCTTAACAAAGAAAGGTGAACAGTCACTCTCCGGAAGGAGGGGGACCCAAAAGAAAAAGAAAAAAAAAAAAAGAGGGCGGCACCTGTGGCTCATTGAGCACCCTCCCATATACCGAAGGCGGGTTCAAACCTGGCCTCGGCCGAACTGCAAAACAGAAAAATAGCCGGGCGTTGTGGTGTGTGCCTGTAGTCCCAGCTACTCGGGAGGCTGAGGCAAGAGAATCGCCTAAGCCCAGGAGTTGGAGGTTGCTGTGAGCTAGGATGCCACAGCACTCTACTGAGGGCCATAAAGTGAGACTCTGTCTCTACACACACACACACACAAGAAAAAAGAACATTAATAGCCTCATAGTCACTATAAATTATAACCAGATATATTTTTCCTTTCTTATTCTCTCTTCCCCATCATACCAAATCTCTTAAGACTTCCAAAACTTTCTAATAAAAACGTTTTACATCTCTTTTCCCAACACTATTCTTTTAAGAAAACTTTCCTGGGAAGAACTGTTCTCTTTAGAGAAGTCAGTGCTGTCTTCCCCAAGTAGGGTCTAGATGTCCCATCTACTAGAACTGTTCATTTTTCTCATTTCATAATTCTTTCATAATCTACACATCACTTTTCTTTACTTAAGAATATTTACTTTTTATCCATGCTGCTTTTATGGGGAGAAGACTTTGAAACTATTCTACCACTTAATAACCAGGCAAAAAACAAAGTACTTACTAGAAAATACATCCCATGATCATCATTTTGCCAAGACGAGGCTCAATGGGGAGTTTAGCCAGGATTCGTCCCAAAGGAGTCAATTCATCATTGGCATCTAATGCATCAAGCTCTGTGGGGAGAAATATGTGAGCAGAAAACAGTACTGCACAGTTACTTCATTAACTGACCAAAGATAAAATACTGCTTTGTAGATTAAAGTTAAGAAAATGCACTTATGATTTGTTAAGACACTGCTAGCTAGCAACAAGCCTATAGCCAACACTTCTTTTCACTCAAAAATAGAACAAAACCAAATCTGGAGCACCTAAGAAGGAGGTACTAGAACTAGGCCCTCCAGGTTGTAAAGACAAATAGAGTCCACAGAAAGCCTATAAATACAGTTATAATTTATAACAACAGTTTAACCATCTACATGTCCTAGTCTGACTGCTATCTGTTAATGATTTTTACAGAGAAAAAAATGAAAAGTGGAAAAAGTCTGACTAGCAGGTGAACGTTACATTTAAAATTTAAATTCAGATCCAATGCCTTTATTTTTTCCTCACTATATTATATTTTTTTTGGGACAAGCATGGTAAGAAAATATAAATGTTCTAAGAGATGCACATAAAAATATTTTGAGTATTAGGATTCATGTTCTGATGTTTAAGTACTGGTTAAGAAAAGACATCTTGCCCTTTTCTTATGTTTTCTTTTTTTGTCCTCACCCCAACCCAAGTAAGACTCACATTATTCTCTTCTTCCCTTCCATTGTTCTTGTAATAATGACCATGTCAAGTACTTAAGTACTGTGATGGAAGCCTTACCATCACAGCCTTGTTGATTATACCTTCATTTTAACCCACCCGCTAAGTATTATCTGCCAGGACAAGACAGATGGTATAATTAACATTGGTGTTAAGTAAGTCTGTATTTTTAAGTACCTCTAAGAGTGTGCTCTGCTTCAATCACAGCATCCAAAGGTGGAGGTTCAATTGCCTTAGCCAGAAATTGGCCAATTCCTCCCAGACGCAAAAGCTTTATGCTTAAAGCAATTTCATGCAATGGTGTCCGAAACATCTCTG
>CAUYRH010111819.1:0-12906 GCA_963574655.1 Perodicticus potto
TTAAATGTTATTTTATTTTTATTATTATTATTTTTTGAGACAGCCTCAAGCTGTCACCCTGGATAGAGTGCTGTGGCATCACAGCTCACAGCAACCTCCAATTCCTGGGCTCAAGCGAGTCTCTTGCTTTTGCCTCCCAAGCAGCTGGGACTACAGGCACCCGCCACAATACCTGGCCATTTTTTGGTTGTAACTGTCATTGTTGTTTGGCGGGGCCTGGGCTGGATTTGAACCCGCCAGGTCAGGTGTACGTGGCTGGCGCCTTAGCCCGTTGAGCCACAGGCGCCAAGCCTTAAATGTTATTTTTAATAATAAAACACAGAACATAGAACAAGGCAGAATATTGTTGTATCTTCAACTTCACTAATTTTTTCTTTTGTAGTGTTTAATCTATTAATCCCATTTAGTTTGTTTTTTTCATTGCATACATTGTAGTTTTTAATCTCCAGAAATTCAGTAGGGATCATTTTTGAATTTTCCATGTCCTAGCCTTTTGAACACATGGAATACAGTTATAAAAACTGAATGCCATTTCCTCTCATCTGGGTTGGATACAGTTGATATGGTTTTTCTCCTCATTATGGGTCTTATTTTCCTGATTCTTTCTATGCTTGTTGGTAATTTCTGAATGAAAGTAAGACATTGTATGTTTTACCTTATTGGGTGCTGGGTGTTTTTCTATTCTTACAAACATTCTGGAGTTTACTCAAACAGTAAGATGCGTCACTGGTTCATCTTATTTGTTTTCCATCTTTCAGGGGGGTCGTTGTATCTTGTTGCCTGATGTCATAAAAATCATCTATTCATATACTGCATATTTTTGTCAGTTATTTGAAAGAATTTGATCCTCCTGAGTCTTCCTTTTCAGATTTGTTAAGTTGGACTGGGGCAGTGCTCAGTCTAAGGCTGCTTATTTCCCATTACAAAGGTAATACTCTACTGTTTACTCTGTTCAGTGCACCATGAATCATGAATTTTCCACCTTGGTTGGTGGGAAAAGACATTACTTCTAGCCCCCTGTGAGTATCAGGCATGGTGCCTCTCATCTTTCCTGCTGGTTCTTCCTCCAGTTTCAAGTAATTTTCTCACACACATGTGTTAATTACACTTGGGAGGGCCTTGCAGAGCTCTGGAGTTCTCTCTGCAGCTCTCTCCATTTCAGCACTCTGTGCCACAAATTTTAGCTGCCTTGGATTCCCTGGACTGTCAACTCTGCCTTCTCAATTCAAGATGTTCTTTGGGCTTTTCTTGGGTTCCCCCCTTCTTGTGCCACAATCTGGGAAACGCTCAGGGTGGTAAACGGAGGTGAGTGGAGGGCTCAGCTCGTTTGTTTCCTGTCTCTCAGGGATCACTGTGTATTGCTGTCTGATCTCCTGTGTCTTGACAAACATTGTTGGCTGTATAGGTGGATACAGATAGATGGAGAGATTTTTGATTGTTTCCGATAGAAGGATAAATGTAGTCCTTGTTATTCCAAGTTGGTTTCCAGTAGATTTTTCATACATTTATTTAAACTTATGATGCCTACTATTGCCTATAGAAAATGGTGTCTGATTTAATATAATTTTATCTTTTATTACTTTCAGTGTATATTTCAAGGTCTTCCAGAGAATGTCATTTCTTGGAACATTTGACAACTATGGTGTGTTCCTCCAAACAGTTCCTAAACTGAGCTGATCAAAATCACTTAAAAAAGTTGATTCATCGGGCGGTGCCTCTGGCTCAAAGGAGTAGGATGCTGACCCCATATGCCAGATGTGGTGGGTTCAAACCCAGCCCCGGCCAAAAAAACGCAAAAAAAAAAAAAAAAAAAAAAAAAAAAAAAGATTCATAGATTGATAGGTTATTAGCATCATGTTTTAGAAAATAAAATCTGGGCTTTACTGCTTACCTAGTGAAATCAGTCTCTAGGTGAAGAACCAGGGAACCAGAGAAAAGCTTCCTGAGTGATTTGAGATTCCCTGAGAATTGTTATAGTATAATATAAGTGGTGATGTTAAAAGCGTGAGTTCTGTGATCTATGATGGGAACTCACTAAGGTCTAAATAAATGTAGCCATCTCATAGGAGGGTCAAGTTCTTGTCAGAAAAGGGAACTCAGGACCATGAAGGACAGATGAGCTCAAATGCTACTGGGGGAACCTTAGAAAGACAGATCCACCCTATAATTCTTGGATCCTCCAGAAAGTTGGGTGACCAACTTTCTTGATGGCCCAGAGGACTGCTCTGGAGTGCTCGATACCTTGAGTCACCATTCTGAAGGACTTTTCAGTTGCCCTTCAGTGCAAACACAGCAACCAGACACTGTTTTTTTTTAATTGAGTGTGGAGGAAAATAATTGAGCCTATAATAGGTTTCATTGAAAAAAAAAAAATCAATTGAGAGCATGAGTTACATGGGTATATGTATTTGCCCAAACTCACAGAACTATGCACTTCTATGGGTACATTTTAGTTTATGCATATTAGTATACATGCAATTGTATATTGTAGGTATAATGTTGATATAAGGGCTGGGCACAGTGGTTGGTTTCAAATCCTAGCTCTATCTCTTACAAGGTATCTGTCCTTGGTCAAGCTTCTTAATTTTCTTGTTTTTCAGCATTCTTGTCAGTAAAATGGGAATGGTGTTAGTAGTAGCTCTTAGTGTTGTTGGGAAGATTAAAGGCGATAATACTTGAAAAATGCTTAGAACAGTATTTGATACATAGTTAAGTGTGCAGTATATGTTAACAAGGTTTTGAAACTACTTGGTCTTCTGCAGTTTATCCACTTAATTTAAAGAGGTGGTGGTAATAACCTCCCATACATAGTCTTGGCTTGAGGATTAAAGGAAAGAACATATGAAACAAGGGGTTCTTTTTGCTTACTTCCATAAGTAACTTGATGAACCCTCTGAAAATTATATGGAAAACATTTTCAACTTCAGTGCATTTTTTTCTTGGAGAGGTAGTGAAGCTTTACAAGAGCTCCTTAGGGAATTCTTTGCCCCACCGTTTCCCCCAGGCCTCTTCTCCAGTATTAAGAACTGTTACTCTGAATAATTGTGAATAGTTTTTGGATAGATAACACCCACATAGGGGAAAAAGCACAGGTTTTGGAATCTGAAAATCAGGATGCAGTTGGAGTCCTAGCACCTCCTAGCCTCACGTTATTTTTTCCTTTCTTTTAAAAAATTTTTTATTATCGCACTACCTGACAAGGTTTTGACAGCACAGCTTCTGACAGGTATGTGAGAGATCCAAGGTACCATAAAGTATTATATAGATGTTCACTGACTGTAATACTGACTGAGGGCTACAAGTTGTATATCTGGGGATTCTTTTGACATTCATACCTGGCGTTCATTAAGTATCATTTTCTCTGTAGAGGAGGGTTTTTTTCTTCTTCAGTTTTGGCAAAATGTGAATTTGTTCTTTCTGACTGTACAGTCAATCCCTTGTTCTTAAAATCTTTTTATTTATTCCCCAGACTGATGTTTCTATTTTGATAGTTATTACCTGGATTGCTTTTAGTAATAGCATTTGAAAGCTTAATAGTTTTGACTCTTTGAAATACACAACAATATGTGGCTTACTTACAAAACCGATTGATAAGGTGAGGCCCATTTTCTTTTTTTAATAATATTTTTTACATTCATTGGTTTAGCACCTTTTAGTTTACAAAGAATTTTCTTATTTTCCTCTCATTTGATCCCTGAAACAGCTTTTGAGATGAGCAAGGCAGGTGTTATCTCTTGACAGGAGAAGAAGCTGATCTGTGAAAGGTTAAATGGTTTGTTTTAATCCTGTAATGAGTAAGGGATGCATGCACCTGAGATTTCACCCCAAGCCTTCTGTTACTTAGGGGTTCTTCCCATAGACTCCCATGACATCATTCCTGAGAGAAAGTCATGGTAAAAGTAAGATCAGGGGAACTAGTGTTAGTGAGTGATTGACTTCGTTTTTTAATTTTTTTAAACAACTAGAATCTTACAGAAAAGTTGGCAGTATAGTATAAAGAACTTAAAAAAAAAAAAAGGCAGTTTAGAGTGAAGTGTTGACCTGATGCCCCAACACCCTTGAATATGTAAGTGTGCTTTTCATACAACAAAGGTTATTCTTCTATATTACCACAATACAAACATCAAAATCAGTAAACTAACATTGATTTATTACTACATCTAATTCTCTGACCCCGTTCAGATTTCAGTAGTTGACCCAATAACATCCTTTATAGCAAAAGAATCACACATACATTTAGTTGTCATGTTTCTTTAGTTTCCTTCAGTGGGGAAGAGTTCTTAAGTCTTTCTGTGATTTTCATGACCTTGACACATGAAGATTACAGGCCAGGTATTTTAGAAGGTCCTTTCATTTGAGTTGGTCTGATGTTCCCTTAGGTTAAGCATCTCCGACAGGACTATCACAGAAGTGATGCTTTTGCTCTTATTGCATTGTCGCCATTTTTTTCCTTTACTGATGTGATCACTTTGATGACTGAAGGTAGTTTTTACTAAACTTTTTTTTTTTCTTTTTTTTGAGACAGTGTCTCACTATGTCACCCTTAGTAGAGTGCCGTGGCATCACAGCTCATAGCAACCTCAAACTCTTGGGCTTAGGCGATTCTTGTGCCTCCCAAGTAGCTGGAACTACAGGCACCCACCACAATGCATGGCTATTTTTTGTTGCAGTTGTTGTTGTTTAGCTGGCCTGGGCCAGGTTTGAACCCACCACTCTCGGTGCATATGGGTGGCACCGTAACCACTGTGCTATGGGGGCCGAGCCAACCTTTTGGTAAACTTTTACTCAAACATTACTCTTTTTCCCTTTCTATGTAATAAATGTTTCATGGGGGAGGTACTTTAAACCGTGTAAATACCCCATTTCTCATTAAACTTATGATTTATTCACTCATTTTTATCCATATGAACTCAGGGGTTCCGGTTTTATTTGATGGGTAAGAATCTGGTAATATCACTATTGATTTTGACCTCAAATTGCCCCAGATTGGCCAGTGGAAGCCCTTTCAAGCTGGTTTCTATGTTACTGTGACATGTTCCTATCATTCTTGGACACTTCTTTGCTTTCTGGCACAATGAGATGTTCCAATCATCTTGTACTTTTTCTGCCTCAGCCCAGGAATCAGCTGTTTCTCTTGGGAGCCCTGGTTCCTTTCAGAGGAGAGTTGTGTTTAGAAGCCAAGCTCTGGGTATTAGGTGTGTGCGCTGCTGTTGAGCTGCTCTGAGACCCTTCCAGTAGACAGAGCTAGGAAATACGTGTGTGGAAATATATTAAACTTTGAGCTTACTGTATCTCCAGCTCAAATCCAGCACTAGTCATGCTAGTTTTCTGTTAACTTCAGCTGTGAGAATCCAGGCTTTCTCCTGTCTTCCTTATTTGCCTCGGGCCCACAGATGAGGCACTTCCCTTTTACCCCTACCCCATGTGGATGCTGTTTTCCTCATTCACCTTGCTTTCTTGAGTTCACAGTGCCTATGCTGGTGGTTCTCCACCTCTTTTCCCTCTCTGCTTCCCTGTTTGGGCTCTGACTCTGAATCATAGTGGGTGACCCCTCCTCCCCCTCCACATGAATGATCTCCTCTGACCTGAGTGGGCATCAGCACTAACTCTAGGTGCCCTTATACTTGGCCATGCTTCTCACCCTCTTTGACTCTGACACCTGTGTTGGGCTGCCATCACATGGCCACCCCCTTTTATCTGTCTGTGCTCTAGCCCAGGCCTGGCTACCCCGTTCACGAATACCCTTCTCACCCCACTTGTGCTCTGACTTCCCATTCTCAAGATGTCATCCACTTAGAGTGGACATTTTATGCCAGGCACCCCACTCATGTGCTGACATTCCTCATCAGGTCACTCTTCATAGGGAGACCTTCCTCGCCTTGTTCAGGCTCTGACTTCCCACACTGGGCTGGTGCTGACATGGACATCTCCCTCGTTCTGCTCATCTAACAACTTTATTCAGAAAGGAAAGAGAACAAGTTAGGGAAAGAGAGATTTTTATATTTTTTCAAAGAGCAGAAATGTTTATTAACAGTGAATTACATACAATCTTTGCAAATGTCATTGATATGGCCGAAGAGCCTAGGTGTGACACTGCAGCTCAGCATACGAGAGGATTTATCGAGAGTGTATGGAATACTGCGCATCACCCAGGGGTGTTCAGGGTCTGTCTCTGCTCAGAATGCAGCTAAACCTCTCCCAGTCACCTTGATTCCACCCTGTGGCTTAAGAATCTTTCCATAAGACTATACGGAAGGTAAAACTTTGCAACTCCATTCTTAACAATATCTGTATATCTTTATTAATCTAATCCTGACACATTAGAAATGAAAGGTTAAGAGTAGTCTTGAAATGACTTGTTTGTATAATTACACAACTAAGCTAATCATTTTCTAACAAGTCTTAACAATGACTGCATTTTCCTATGGAGGTGTTAACTTGTTGTAGGTTAGAAAGCAACCTTTGATACAGCGTTTTCAGCCTGGGAAAAACGGCTTTAATTTTAGAGTCCACTGAAACAAACGGAGACTTGTTGGAAATATTAACACTACCTTTTTTGTTTGTTTATCTAGCTTGCAGGAATCAATGTTTATTAGGTGATGTTTGCTAGCATGTTCTAAAGTGTATAGTTTCTTTTGACCATGCTGTCAACTTTAAGACAGTTCACTTGATATGAATTTTGAAACATTATATCTCACCCCCCTTATGTAAGTTTGTAACTAACGAAATACTGGTCTGAAGCTGGTTTGAAATTTTGAAGGCTGTGAAGTGAGCAAGGGGTCCCAATACTGTGTATTAAGGTCTGTAGCTCTTAATTCTGCTAAAAAGGATGAAGGCCTAAAATTGTAGCTTGGTCACCATATGCAGCACAGATTCATTTTGTGAGAGTTAGTGTTACATTTCCCCCCTAATCTCATATGTTGTAATTGAAGAAAAGTAGATCCTAATTGAAAGCTGATGATCCAGCAGAGTGATCAATAGCATGATGCTCTGGGAAAAAGCCATTAAGCTTTTCTGCTGCCTGAATATTGTCAAAGTCTTTGTCTGTTTCATGACTTCAAGCTGAGTGTACTTAATCATTTTGAGAACATGGCCCTGAGCACTGAGCCTGGCTCTCCCCGCGAATCACTGAGAATTGTGTTCAGCAGAAAGGTATTGAATAGAAATGAGTTCTTGGCTCACTCTCAGCCTTCATTCTCCCAGAAGCAAGAACTGAGCAGACCTTCCTTCTTTCAAACCCATTTTAGCTGTTTGTGTCTGTCATTTTTCTGTATTTAAGAGCTGAGGATGTTGTCAGGAGGTGTGACTTCTTGATACCTTTGACTCTAAAGGAAAACATCTTTAAAGAGTAGTATTTAGGTGTAAGCAGTGTGTAATCTGTAAATTACCTCTTGTCAGAGAAAGAGAAGCAGTTCATGGGAGCTGGAAACTGTGTGTCAGATGTTGGAGGAAAACTCAGTCATGAAACATTTATTGTGCCAGGTGTCAGCCTTGGCTTATGAGAAGATGCAATTGGTGCCCTCAAGAGGCTGCCAATCTAGCAAGGAAGACAGATATAAAATCTGAGATACAACAGCTTTTCCTCAACCTTGGTTGCACTTTGGAATATGTTGAAGAGTTAAATACCGATGCATGGAGATTCAGATTTAATTGGTCTGGGTTAGACTAGACATTGGGGGTTTTTAAAAGCTTCCCAGGGAAGTGTAATTGCATCAGGGTTGAACGTGGGGAGAGCCAGAAGAGTGGGAAGCCCAGGGTGCTCTGGGATCCTAGAGGAGGGTCATTTAATCCCATCTGGACTGCAAGTGTTGGGGGTTGGAGAAAGCGTCCCAAAGAGGAGGACACACCTGTGCCGAGGTTTGATGAATGAGTTCATCAAATGAAAAAACCTGGAAAGACTGTTCCTTGAAAAAGAGCAACTGGATAATGTGGAAAAGGAAAGTGGTTAGCGCCTTTGGCGGTAGTTCTGTGCTGACTCTGCTGCTTGCTCACTTTGTGTGTGGCCAGTTTATGCTCTGTGAGCTTCAGCGTCCTCATATCTAAATTTGGGGGTAATAGTACCTGTAGTTCACGTATTGTTGGAGACTGAGATAATGCAGGAGAAGTGCTTAGGATTATTCCTGGCATACAGGAAACAGTAACTGGTGGTAGTATAATAGTATAGTATTAGCAGAGAATTAGAGCATGCATAGTTTGTTTCGAGAGCTGTAAGTAGTTCTGTATGGCTGGATCTTAGGGTGCAAGACTGTAGGAGGTGAGGGTGGGAGGCAAAAAATATATATATATGCTTGGCAGGTGGGCAGGGCTCCAGATCATGGAGTGCACAGGAGAGAATAAGGCAATTAGTAATGGGATATCATGGCAGAACCAGGACATTTCCATGGTAATATCTTAAGATACATTGTGAAGTGTTCTGGGAAAACTTGGGTCTGTATTGGGAAATTGGCTCTCAATGTGGTATTCTCAGCATCCTTATGTGTACCAAATTAGCTGTGAGTGTTAATAGGACAGAAATAGGATTTTCGGTTCCTTTAGCCAAGTAGATAAAAATATTGAATATCTTGAAGAGTGATGAAGAAATAAACAGTCCTAAGGTGGTCTCAGAGATTCTCTGGAAATTGTTATGGTCTTAATTGTTTACCGCCTAAGTGAAAAGGGTTGCTTGGTCATTTGCATGTAGAGGCGATACATTTATTTTTTGATTTTCGGAGAAGTAGAAAATGCTTCCATCTGTATTGGCTTCACTGGCCCTTAAAATAACTTATGTATATTTGTTGGTGTATTATATAACTTGTCACAACATTAGTCACCACTTCTTCCATAAGGCAACATATAAATGATCATGGATAAGCATGACTGTAACTTATAATTATACACCAGTTTGTTCTTAGCATTTTAGTCAGTTTTTTCTTATGCCTTTTTTTTTTTCTTTATGAGACTGTTATAATCTTTGGCTCCATGTAATAGAACTCTGCCAGCTATTTGAACTGAGTGAGAATGTTAGGTGGCTTTATTTTTTCCTCCTTAGAGTGAGGCAGTAACTATGGATGGCCATAGAAGATGAGCAAGGTTCGTTGTTTCTCCAGAGGCCTTTTTTCTCTGAATAATGTGTACTGTTGAAATGATGGATTATTATGGTATACCCTATGTTTACTTTATGTCGTATATACTGAATTATTTGGAAGAATTTCCTTTTAGTAGATCATTGGTTCTTTTTTCTTTTGCAATTTTTGGCCGGGGCCGGTACCCTACTCCTGGAGTCACAGGTGCCACCCAAATCATTGGTTCTTAGGGTACAGTTGTTGATCCAGTAGCATCAGTATTACCTGAAGACTTGTTAAAAATGCCCATTCTTGGGTCCAACCCCAGAAACTTCCAGGTGATTGCCATACATCTGAAGTTTGAGAATCATCATGGCACTGAATGATCACTCCTATCACTGAAATCTCTGAGACCTCAGGAAGGCTAGTCTGTACTTCGTTTATTTCCTACTTGGCCAGGTGGGGTTGTTGAGTGGACAGTTGGATAAGGGACTGTGGAGTCAGGGAAGAAGTCAGGTTGGAGCCATGACTTTGGAGCATGTTGGCATATGCATGGTAATTAGAAGCAAGAGACTGAACGATATCACCTAAGCAATGATTGTAGACAGGGAGAGCAGGAAAGCTGACATGAAAAGAAACCACTGAAGGTGGAACCTGTATGGTAGGAAGGGAGGACCTAATAGAGAGTAATGTACTGGAAGGCAAGGGAAGACTTGTGTTGCAAGGAGTAGGGCAAATCAGTCAGTTGTGTCAAATGCTGCGGAGTAAGATGAACATTGAGAATTGAGTATTTTAGCAAGGTGGACGTCTTTGGTGACCTTGAAAAGTTGTTTCAGTGGTATGGTGGGTTCAGAAGCCTGAAGTGTTTTAAAGAGAGAAAAGGAGAAGAAGTAGAGACAACAAGTACAGGCATTCTTCTCAGAGAGAGAGCAGAACAGTACGGAACACTCCATGACGTGGGCTGATGTGTTGGTGCTCTAGTATTTTAAAGTTTGTAACACCTTTGCATGCCCATGTTATTTCAATTTTTAAAGTGCATAAAATAAACAATGAGAGAGCTGAAACATATTCTTCTTAGCAGTGTATCTCAAGAATGGAAGAAAAAGTATCCAATGTACTCAGCCCTACTATGAAGCTAATTTATAGGTTTCATATGAATGGTATAACCCAACTATAGCAGAAGAATATGGGGAAAGGGGCAAGGGAGGGGAAGGGAGGAGGGAGGTTGGGGTAGAGGGAGGGTAATTGGTGGGGCCACACCTACGGTGCATCTTAGAAGGGTAGAGGTAAAACTTACTACATGCAGAAAGAAATGTCTTCATATAGTGATTGAAGGCTGTGTTAAACAGTTTGATGAAAATATTTCAGATTATGTATGAAGTCAGCACATTGTGCCCCATGACTGCACTAATGTACACAAGTATGATTTAATAAAAAAAAAAAAAAAAAGACAAAAAACTAAAAAGTGTAGAAGCTCTGAGAGAATCTTCATGGAGTCCTGGGTTCCCATAGACTGCTCTTTGAAAGCTGTTATTTTAATGGGGGGGTGAAATTCTGAGATGAAATTCAGTCTGTTGCAAAATATGCTTAAGAAAGACATTTTTAGAGCCGGGCGTTGTGGCGAGCGCCTGTAGTCCCAGTTACTCGGGAGGCTGAGGCAGGAGAATCGCCTAAGCCTATGAATTGGAGGTTGCTGTGAGCTGTGACTCAATGGCACTCTACTGAGGGTGATAAAGTGAGACTCTGTCTCAAAAAAAAAAATGACATTTTTAGGTTTTGGGGGAAATCTTTGATGTTCTTTAGATTATACTTCCTATTTTTCATGAAAGATGACCTTAGAACATTCTTTCCTTTCATCAAATGCTCTACCTTGAGATCTTTGAAAAGGGATGTTTCTATATGGTTTTTTCTACAAATTTCTTTTTCTTTTTTTGAGACAAAGTCTCACTTTGTCACCCTCAGTAGAGTGCTGTAGCATCTTAACTCACAGCAACCTCAAACTCTTGGGTTTAAGTGATTCTCTTGTCTCAGCCTCCCAAGTAGTTGGGACTACAGGTGCCCGCCACAGCTCTAGAAACAGAGTCTCACTCTGGCTCAGGCTGGTCTCAAACTCCTGAGCTCAGGTGATCCACCCATCTCGGCCTTCTAGAGTGCTAGGATTACAGGTGTGAGCCACTGCACCTGGCCTTCTACAAATATTTAGTGTCAAAGATGTTAACTTTGTGAGTCATTTTGTACCCTCTTGCCAGGAAAAAAAGACCACAACATTTTTTCAATGCATTTTTGAAACTTCAGTTTACTTTTTTTTTTTTTTAAGTAAAATAACCCTGATTTAGTGTCTGCTTTTCTAAATTACTATTTGGCAAGGTATATTTAAATACCCTGAAGTTTAGAGTATTCAGCTCTTTTCTGATGTAGCGCAAAATCCCATGTTTTCCTTCAGTGAAGGAAGTGATGATCCTTTATAAGAGAAATAAGGAGATCTCTGATTCACAAAGCGCACATTCTGTTTCTCCACCCCAAGGAGGTAGAGGGAGTATTACCATATTTTATTGAAACCAGAATGCCATTATTTATAAGATGAACTATTATTTTATGCATAACTATGAAAAAAAATTATTGCCATTTAGACCATAAAATGCTGTAGGTTGTAAGACTGTGGTCCTCAACCCCTGGGCAGCTGAACAATACCAGGCCTTGGCCTGTTAAGAACCCCACAGCAGGGCGGCGCCTGTGGCTCGTCGAGTAGGGCACCGGCCCCATATACCGAAGGTGGCCAGTTCAAACCCGGCCTCAGCAGAACTGCAAAACAAAAAAATAGCCGGGCGTCGTGGCAGGCGCCTGTAGTCCCAGCTACTCGGGAGGCTGAGGCAAGAGAATTGCCTAAGCCCAGTAGTTGGAGGTTGCTGTGAGCTGTGTGACGCCACGGCACTCTACCGAGGGCGATAAAGTGAGACTCTGTCTCTACAAAAAAAAAGAAAAAGAACCCCACAGCAGGAGGTGAGCAACAGGTAGGAGGTTGAAGGTCCATCTGTGTGCACAGGGTCCCCGTCACCCACTTCACTGCTTCAGCCCCATCTCCTGTCAGATAAGCAGCAGCTTTAGATTCTCATAGGAGTGAGAGCCCTACTGTAAACTGCACCTGCGAGGGGTCTAGGGTGCACGCTCCTATGAGAATCTAATGCCTGATCGTCTGCGGTGGAGATGTGATGTGCTTGAAATCCTCCCGAAATCCTACCCTGTCTGTGCAAAAATTGTCTTCCCTGAAACTGGTCTCTGGGCCAAAAAGGTTGGGGACCGCTGTTGTAAGGCTTGCGAAAAAGTGTGCGTGTGTGGGGAAGGTCATCTTAGAGTCAGTGAAACACAGAAGTTGAGAGCTGGGGTGTGAGTTCTGGTCCTGGCTGTGCTTCTGACTAGCTGTGGGATTACAGACAAGTCATGTAGACTCTCTGCGCCTCAGCTGCCTTAGTTTTGTGTGGTGAGAGTAATGCCTCATGCACCTACCTTGTAGGATTGTGATGGGGATGTTATTTTGAAAAGTGTGCTTTGCAAAGATATCTGTACCAGATTGTTTATTGCAGCCCAATTATGGAAGAAGCCCAAGAGCCCATCGATACACGAATGGATTAATAAACTGTGGTACATGTATACAATGGAATATTATGCAGCCTTAAAGAAAGATGGTAACTTTTCCTCTTTCATATTTACATGGATGGAGCTGGAACATGTTCTCCTTAGCAAAGTATCTCTAGAATGGAAGAAAATGTATCCAATGTATACATCCCTAATTTGAAGCAAATTTATATCTTTCAAGGGAAGGCTACAACCCATTTATTGCACAAGAAGATGGGGAAAAGGAAGAGGG
>CAUYRH010111821.1:0-21100 GCA_963574655.1 Perodicticus potto
ACCTATATTGTGTGTTACTTGTTGTTTATTTGATTGTATTCACGTTTTTACAAATGTGTGTGTCTTTAAAAATACACATTTGCCCAGGTACACAGTACTTTAAAAATTAGGTATTTAATCAAAATAAATCATGGATTGTGACTAATGAAAATACATTCTGCTATTCTGCTTAGATTTATTTTTTAATTTTTATTAATAAAGAGAGAAAAAGAGTACTTTTTTTTTTTTAAACAGAGTCTCAAGTTGTTGCTCTGGGTAGAGTGCCGTAGTGTCACAGCTCACAGCAACCTCCCACTCTTGGGCTTAAGTGATTCTCTTGCTTCAGCCTCCCAAGTAGCTCGGGGTATAGGGACTGGCCACAATGCCCGGCTAACAAGGAGCACATCTTAACTGACTATTTTTTACCATTGCCTACCATAACCTGTTATTATTAAATACATTATAAATCTTTATTGAATGCGTGAATGGGAGCAACCAACAATGAAAGAGACTGTGTGTCCCCTTCCTATTAACACACTTACCTGGTAATTAGAACAAATAAATAAATTAGTGAGATGATAAGTGAATCGCAAACATTTACAGAAGACAGGCCATGGTGAAGATTATAGTGACCCAGCTGAAAATACATTGAGCCCACAATTTTTTTAAAACCCTATATGATATTTCCATTAAATTAGTAAAATGATTTTTTGGTTAACATATTAAATTGTTGACTACATATTATTTTCAATCAGTCTTTCTTTTCTTTTTAAACAGAGTCTCTCTTTGTCACCCACTGTAGAGTGCTGTGCTGTTATAGCTCACATCAACCTCAAACTCTGTGCTCAAGTGATTCTCTTGCCTCAGCCTCCTGAGTAGCTGGGACTACAGGCGCCCACCACAAGGCCTGGCTTCTTTCAGAGACCAGGTTTCCCGCTGGCTCAGTCTGGTCTGGAACTCCTGCCTTTGCCTCCCAGAGTGCTAGGACTGCAAGTGTGAGCCACCCAGCCCAACCCTATTTTTAATTAGTCTTGATCTAAAATTAGAAAAATAATCCACAATTTCTGGTCTGGAGCAGATTATACAGGACTATCTCTCTCTGATCCTCCCCAATAAGTGTAACTATATGCCTTGGATATATGCTGGAGAAAAATGTCAAAGTGGGATAGAGCAAGCACATGTTATTTGACCCCTCACAACTGGCAGAACATCTTAATAACAAACCTGCTTATGATCCTCACACTCAGCAGAAGTTGACCCAGGAGTGTCCCAGTCCCAGTGAAACAACAGAATAACAGTGCAGGTTGGCTCCTCTGATTGCACAGGAGTTCACCAGCACCCCCAGGTAGGCATGGCATCACAAGCAAGGGGAGATTAGACCCAGCTCCAGTAACAAAAAGGGGCCAGAGGAAGCGTTTTCTTCCATACAAGCCTGAGACTCCTTTTTGCACCATGAGATACCAGACAGCCGGCCAGCTATAGCAAAAGGGATGCTATAAAACATTAGCTCAACAGGGGAAGATTTTTCATCCCTGCGGACCTGAGACTGAACCCTGCTACCATACGCAGCCAAGCCGGTGCAGTTGTTTTGTTCCTGACAGTGTGAGAGTCGGCCCATTGTCAGAGATACCGGGGTCGGGAAGAGGCGGCCGGCAGGGGAAATCCCAGCACCGCAGTGCTCTGGGTCACACAGAGATGGGACTTCTACCACAACGAACTCCTGGCCACCAAAGTTGCTTGATCTCAGAGGGTCAGAGAGTTCTCTCCCCTACTCAGAGATACTTGGCAGCCTCAGGTGGAAACTTTTTGGGCCTTCCTCAGGCACGAACCTCGGGGACCAGTGGGAGCCAGCAAAACACCAGCTGAATGAAGCAGACCAAAATAACACCGTAAAATCTCTGCTAATGGAACTGGCAGTAGGTCGGCAACCCACCAAAGTATGTGCCTGGAGGCTAGACCTAAACAGGGTGACTGTCTCCCGAAATAAGAGAATGTAATAAACCCGTAATCTACCAAACGACAGTAGACTAAGAATGCAATTGAATAAGTTTCACCAGTACCCTACTAAGATGCACCGTAGGTGTGATCCCACTAATTGCCTTCCCTCCATTTCGACAATCCACCTAAAGTAGAATAATGTTGACACCCATAAACTGCGATAAATTTTATATGTATATCATAATACCCAGAGTGACCACTGCAGAAGCTATACAAAGAGATACATTATAAAATGCTATCATAAATCAAGATGGAGCCGTACACCATGTTTATGTCACCTACAGGAAGGCAAAAAAGGAGAAACAGGAACAAAGCCATAGGAAATAAACAGAAGAAAAATAATAAAATGGCCTACTTAGGCTCCAATATATTGATAAATACTCTCAATGTAAACAGTCTGTCTGAATACTACAAACAAACTAACAACCCAACTATACGGTTTATAAGAAACTCACTTCAAAATAAGCAACATGTCCACATTGAAAATAAAAGGATACAAAATACAGACCATACAAAGATCATTTTTTTAAAAAGAAGAACCTATATAATTGTCAGATACAGTTGATTCTAGAGCCACTCCCAAAAATTACTAGAGATAAAGAAGGGTATTACATAATTACAAAAGGGCCCATTCACTATGAACACGTGTATTGCAGACATAAACAAATCAATCCTAATACTTATATGTAAAGGCATTGGATCGAGAATAGTTTAATCAATCTTGACAATAAAGAACAAAATGGAAGGAATCACTCTACCCAAAATTAAAGCTTACTTAAGCTACAATAATCATAACATTGTGTCTCTGATAGAAAAACAGATGCATAGATCAATGGAACATAATACAGAACCCAGAAATAGAACCACGCAAACCTGTTCAATTTGGTTTTGCTATGTTGTAAAAATATATCAATGGAGCAAGTAAAGTCTTTCTACAAACTGTGGGGAAGAAACTGGACATACATAAAGTAAAAAAATCAACCTCAACCTGAGTCTTACACTTCATACAGAAAATAACACAAACTGGAACAGGTACATATTGTAAAAGGCAAAATTATAAGCTTTTAGAAAAAAATAGGAAAAAAGTTTGAGATCCAGGAACAGGGAGAGTTTTCAGAAATAATACCAAAAGCATGATCCATAAAAAGGAAATTTTAATGTTCATATCTTAGTTGTTATCTTATAGTATACTTTTGCATAAAGAAGCTATAGGAAAAATGAAGCAAGCAATATGCAGGATCTGTCGGTATTGTTCTAAAATTATCTATATAAAATTTTCAATCAAAAATTCTCACAACTGAAAAATTAGCTGAATGACAATGTGGCAGTGTACGACTAAACATAGAATCATTGAAAACATTGGAATTAGCTTGGTTTAGCCATTCTACAATGTATACATCTATCAAACTATATATCACGTTGTATACCATAAATATACACATTTTTGATTGTTAATTAAAATCAATTAAAAATATTAAACGATGACCTTAAAAGCAATACATTTTTTTTTTGAGACAGAGCCTCAAGCTATCACCCTGGATAGAGTGCTGTGGCATTGCAGCTCACAGCAACCTCCAATTCCAGGGCTCAAACAAGGCTCCTGCCTCCGCCTCCCATGTAGCTGGACTGCAGGCGCCTGCCTCAACGCTGGGCCGTTTTTTGGTTGCAGCCGTCATTGTTGTTTGGAGGGCCTGGGCTGGATTCAAACCCACCAGGTCAGGTGTACATGGCTGGCGCCTTAGCCTGTTGAGCCACAGGCGCTGAGCCAAAGCAACACAATTTTAATATTGAAGATTGTGACATAACGGGAGTAGGTAGGATGAGGTCTTGTGGGAGTGGAATTTTCTGAGCACTAGGAAGTAATTTCACCCTAGGTCTCATATATTTACTTTACTTTCCTACCACTACACTTAATTAGGATAAGTTAAATAGAACTGGAGACCATTAGCCTATGTGAAGTATCTCAAGAATGGAAAAACAAATACCACATGTACTCTCTAATAATTTGAAACTAATTGATGGGTGCAGAGAAAATTAAAAATTATTGGTAATCAAGAAGGAAGGAGGAGGAAGAAAGAGAGGGGTGAAAACCTACCTAACAATATGTATAATGAACTCTAGTCAGGTGATGGGCACACTCATAGCCCTGACTAAAGCATTATAAATCTACCCTTATAAGAAATATTATACCCCTTTCATATTTTGAAATAAAACTATTTAAAAAATAAAAATGTCATGACATTTAATAATAAACAGTGAATGAAAAAATAATCCACTATACTCAGTTTATTAAAATATTATGAATGATGTATCTCATTAAATATTTAAACATAATATATATATTTTGATATCTTACTAACAAGTTCAAAGCCAAGACTGTTGGAATGTGGATGGAAAGTACACTGCAGTAGTGACATGCCTCAAGATATAAAGCTTGAAAACAGGTCTAGATGCTCCGTTTTCACCCTCAGTCCTGTGATTTCACTACTATTGTCTGACTCGGGGCTATTTGTCCTAGGTGAGTGGTTTTTACCTTCCCTAATTGCTCTTTTGTGATGTTCATTTAAGTCTTCTCTTTGAAGGTAGTAAACTTTTCCTATTTACCTTCACTCAACTACAGAATGTCTGGCAGCATGCTATCTACATATTCTCTTACAGAAATACAACTATAACATTTTTAAAAATTATAATTCTACTATTTATCTAGCACTTTCTATGTACCAGATGTTGCATTAAGTATTTTACTTACATTACCTCAATTAACCCTCAGAATAACCCTGAAAATTAGCAGTGATGACATTCAACAGATGAGGAGATAAAAACTCAAGTTAGTAAGGGATTCAGTTGCAGAATTTGATTTTCAACCCAAGTCCATCTGAATCCCAGGTTTGTGCTTTCAAGTATAGTAAATAACTCAGTGAATAAATCAATGAATAATTAAATTCAGATACAGATGAAATGGTATCAGAGTAAAATAAATGTGTTAAAAATATATTCACTTTTTAAAATCAAAGCATATTCCATGGAAGTAAAGAAGATAAAATAATTAAAAGCATAATATTTAGAAAACATACAAATCTTAAATATATCCCTTATAAAATTTATATAACACTGTTACTTTGCAATCAGCTGACAGAATAACATATTGAACACTACCAAAACCACAAAATATTCTCTCATAACTCAATTGTATCAGTTCTCCTCTAGGTAACCTAGAGGAGATATTGCCTTAATATCTATGGGCATCCATTAGTTTTGCTTATGTCTGAACTCCATATAAATGAGATCATATAGAAGGGCCCATCTTCCATCAGACTTCTTTCACTCATCTTGTTTTTTGCATCTCTAATCTGTTTGTAATTGTTGAGTAGTAGTAGTAGTAGTAGTACTTTGTATAATTTTAATCACAATTTATTTACCCATCCTATTGCCGATTCAAATTTAGTTTGTTTGATGGGTTAACTAATTTGATTGTGATAATTATTTCATGATATGCATGTATAACAAATCATTTACACTTTATAATTTCAATTACGCATTTTTATTTGTCAGTTGTCCCTTAATAAAGCTGAAAATAGGGTTGTG
Organism: Perodicticus potto; assembly: GCA_963574655.1. Lineage (NCBI taxonomy): Eukaryota > Metazoa > Chordata > Mammalia > Primates > Lorisidae > Perodicticus > Perodicticus potto. Next base: position 5,563 of record CAUYRH010111821.1, read on the forward strand.
TCCAATTTTGGGCTATTTTAAATAAAATTGCTGATATCAGTGCTTCTTGAACAAGTCTACAGATAATCAATTTTATTTATTAAACAACATTTTTAGTGGTGGTCCCTGGGTGCCAGACACTGTCTTCAATACTTTAGAAATAGTCACTTAAGCCTCATATAATGCTTATTACATAGTTACTATTAAGAGCTCTATCATAAGATGGGAAAAAATAGCAACATTTAATTGAGCTGGTACTGGGACTCAGGATGCCCCACTCAAGAAGTGTAGTCTTGATTTCTGTGCTGTCCTGCATTTTCTCTCAACATGTACATGTTACATTTTTATAGTAAAGAATAAAATAGCTAGCACTACTGTCACTATAAGCCAGACACAAAATGAAATAACTTTTCTGGATTAATTTACATAATCCTTACTTCCCATCAGGGAGGTTACATTTATCCCCATTTTAAAGATACTAAGCAATTGTTCAAGTTACTTGCCCATACCTATGCAAGTATTAAATTGAAAAATTATGGATTTTTAACTCAGTTTAATTATAGTATTCACATATTAAATGATTGTGCACACTGTCTCCTATGCAGACAATTTTACTCTTTTTATAAGACAGCACATCTAAAACCAACATGGCTATGTCTCCATTTACAGTTTGGGTTTATCATCTTCCAGAAGGTAGAATAAAATAGCGACATGGCAATTCTGAGACAAGTAGTAGGCCTATTAAAAATTCAGTTTTTGAGTAGTATCTAAAAGTTATTATTAACCTGTGACTTAAACTTGGTTAGTTGTCTTTTGATTTTCAAGCCACTTTTACTTTGGTTTGTTGACTGGTTCCACAGGTCAAAACTACACCATTTTCCCTTCCTTCCTTCCTTTCTTTCTTTCTTTCCTTTTTAACTTAAGGTCTTTGTTTTTCAGATTAATATGAGGTTACAAATTATTAGGTGATACTACTTGCATTTAGTTCTTTTTTCAAATTAATTTATCTTTTATTAAGTCATTTGTACATTGATTATACATACATTTATGCCATTTTTCTCATCAGCCCATGGTACATACTCCCAAATTGACCATATCCTAGGATACAAATGAAATCTCAGAAAAATTAAAGAATAGCAGCAGAAGAAAAGAAATAACCAAAATTAAATCAGAGATTAATGAAATTGAAAACTAAAGAATCATTCAAAAATTAACAAAAAATGTTGGTTTTTGAATACTGCCTCTAAAGTTAAACCATGATGTACTTTAAAACTGAATTTAAGAAAGTCAAAGGAACAATATAACATGAAGATAGTTCAATTTTAAATATTAAATATTTATGCACCCAACTTAAATGCTCCTAAATTTATGAAACAGACATTGATGGCTCTGAGCAATATGATATCCCATAAAACCATAATAGTTGGGGACTTTAACACTCCTCTGATAGAACTGGACATATCCTTCAAACAGAAACTAAACAAAGATGCAAAGGACTTAAATGTAACCTTATAATAAATGGATTAATAGATATATACAGAACACACCATCCAAAAAGCAAAAGAATATACATTTTTCTCATCATCCCATGGTACATACTCCCAAATCGACTATATCCTAGGATACAAATGAAATCTCAGCAAAATTAAAGAATAGAAATTATACCTTGTGTCTTCTCAGACCACAAGGCAATAAAGGTGAAACTCAACTCCAACAGAAAAGTTCATTGCCCACACAAAGACTTAGAAATTTAACAACCTTATGCTGAATGATAGTTGGGTTCAGGGAGCAATAAAAGAGGAAATCATTAAATTCCTCAAACATAAAAACAATGAAGACACAAGTTACCAAAACCTGTGGGATACAGCAAAAGCAATCTTAAGAGGGAAATTTATTGCATTAGAGGCCTACATTTGAAAAAGCTCATCAACAAACCCATGAATAATTTTATGGAAGTGGGAAAAGAAGAACAATCTAATTCCAAACCCAGCAGAAGAAAAGGAATAACTAAAATTAAATCAAAGATTAATGAAATTGAAAACAAAAGAATCATTCAAAAATTAACAAAAAAGTTGGTTTTTCAAAAAAATAAATAAAATTGATAAGCCTTTGGCCAGATTAACTGGAAAATAAAATCTCTAATAATCTTAATCAGAAACAATAAAGGGGAAATCACAGTAGATGCCTCAGAGATACAAGAGATCATCTCTGAGTGCTATAAGAAACTCTATGCCCAGAAATTTGTCAAAGTGGAGGAAATCAATCAATACCTGGAAATTGCACCTTCTCCCTAGACTTACCCAAGAAGAAATAGATCTCTTGAATAGACCAATTTTAATAACTAAGATGGAAGAAACAATAAAAAACCTCCCAGCAAAAATGCCCTTGTCCAGATGGCTTCACCTTTAGAGAAGAGCTTGTACCCATACTGCAGAAATTATTCCAAAAAATTAAGAAGAAAGGAATCTTCCCCAACATGTTCTATGAAGCAAACCTCACCCCAATACAAAAACCATGAAAAGACTCAAGTAAAAAGGAGAACTTCAGACCAATTTCACTAATGAATAAAGATACAAAATTCTCCATAAAATCCTAGCAATAGATTATAGCTACACATTAAAAAATCATTCATCATGATCAAGTAGGTTTTATTCTGGTGATGCAAGGCTGGTTTAACATACACAGGTCCATAAATGTAATTCACCATATCAACAGCAGCAAAAACAAAGACCATATGATCCTCTCAATAGATGCAGAAAAAACATTTGATAAAATTCAGGATCCTTTTCTAATTAGAAAACTTAAGAATATAGGAATAGGTGGAACATTTCTTAATGTGACTGAAGCCATCTATGACACTTTCACAGCTAATACCAAATGGAGTAAAATTGAAAGCTTTTCCACTATAACTACAACCAGACAAGGTTGTCCTCTATTGCCACTATTATTAAACATAGTACTGGAAGTTCTAGCTGATTCAGTCAGGCAAGAGAAGGAAATAAAGGGCATACAAATGGGTGCAGAGGAGGTCAAACTCTTACTCTTTGCTGATGATATGATCTTAGAGAACCTCAAAGAGTCTAACACAGGATCCCTAGAAGTGATCAAAAAGTTCAGCAATGTCTCAGGATATAAAATCAATGTCCACAAATCAGTAGCCTTTGTATATGCCAATAACAGCCAAGACGAGAAGCTAAATAAGGACACAATTCCCTTCACAGTAGCTTCAAAAAAAAGAAGAAAAAAAGCTGAAAAAAAATACCTAGGAATATACCTAACAAAAGAGATGAAGGACCTCTACAAAGAATGTTATGAAACTGTAAAAAAAGAAATAGCGGAAGATATTAACAAATGGAAGAACATACCATGCTCATGGCTGGGAAGAATCAACATTGTCAAAATGTCTATACTACCCCAAAGCAATCTACAGATTCAATGCAATCCCCACTAAAATACCACCATAGTACTTTCAAGGTTTGAAAAAAATAATTCTTTTGTTTGGTATGGGACCAGAAAAAAATCCCATGTAGCTATGGCAATTCTTAGTAATAAAAACAAAGCTGAGTCTGTATCACCTTATCAGACTTTCTGCTATACTACACAGTCACAATGATCAAAACAGCATGATATTGGCACAAAAACAGAAATATTGACATTTGGAACTGAATCGAAAACCATGAGATAAAACTAATCTCTTACAGCCACCTGATCTTTGATAAACCAAACAAAAACATACATTGGGGGAAAGACTCGTGATTTAATAAATGCTATTAAGAGAACTGGATAACCACATGTAAAAGGAATCTTTCACTACTTACAAAAATTGATTTAAGATGGATAAAAGATTTAAATCTTGGGCAACACCTGTGGCTCAAAGGAGTAGGGTGCCGACCCCATATACCAGAGGTGGTGGGATCAAACCTGGCCCCAGTCAAAAACTGCAAAAAAAAAATAATAATAATAAGATTTAAATCTCAGGCATTAAACAATAAAAATCCTGAAAGAAAGTGTGGGGAAAACATTTGAAGATATCAGCCTGGGGAAAGGTTTTATGAAGATTTCCAGGGCAATTGAAACAACAACAAAAATAAACAAATGGGACTTAATTAAAAGATTCTGTGCAGCTAAGGGAACAACAAACAAAGCAAACTGACAACCTTCAGAATGGGAAAAGATATAGCATATTAAGAATCTGACAAAAGCTTGATAACTAGGCTGTATAAAGAACTCAAATTGATCAACGAAAAAAGACCCAACAACTCCATATGTCCCTGGGCAAGGCACATGAATAGAACCTTCTCTAAAGAAAACAGATGAATGGCTAACAAACACTTGAAAAAAATGCTCATCGTGTCTGATCATCAGAGAAATACAAATCAAAACCACCATGAAATATCACCTAACCCCAGTCAGAATGGTCCACATCACAGAGTCTCAAAGCTGCAGATGCTAGCATGGAGGTGGAGAGAAGGGAACACTTTTACATTGCTGGTGGGACTGCAAACGAATACAACGTTTTTGGAAGAAAGTATGTAGAATCCTCAAAGAACTAAAATTAGACCTCCCATTTGATCCTGTAATCCCATTACTAAGCATTTACACAGAAGAAAACAAAAACCTTTCATCATAAGGACATTTTCACTAGACTGTTTATTGCCCAAATGTGGGAATAGCCTAAATGCCCACCAACCCAGGAATGGATTAACAAGCTGTGGTCTGTGTATAGCATGGAATACTATTCAGCCATCAAAAAAGATGGAGGCTTTATGTCTTTTGTATTCAACTGGATGGAGGTAGAACACCTTCTTCTTAGTAAAGCATCACAAGAATAGAGAATCAAGAATCCAATGTACTCTATTCTAATATGAAGCAGTAGATGAACTAATTCAAGGGGGGGGAAGGTACTGAGCAAGTGGAGAAAAGGGAGGAGGAAGGAGGATGGGGGGGTCACGGTGTATGGCACACCTCTTGAGGGCAGGACACAATTATAAGAGGGACTGTGTCTAACAAATGCAATCAATGTAACCTAATTCTTTGTACCCTCAATGAATCCAAACAATAAAAATAAAATGAAATAAAACAAACACTGATTATGCTGGGTAAAAAACAAACTTAATTTTTAACTGGCTGTTCTGATTTAGGAATGAAATTCCTCCCAGAAATAGAATCATTGTTAACCTTCAGATTAGTCTTCAAGACCTCAATTTGCCATATATATAATCATGAATTAACATAAATCCAGTTGCTATTTGTACCACTTTTTAAAGAAAAGTCATTCTGCTAACCATTTCTGAATGCCAGAAACACACTTTTCAATAATGTGCTTGCTACCTGTGCTTAGTTTTCCCACTCTTAGCTGCTGCTGCAACTGAAAAGGGGGAGAGGAGAAAGAGCCTGTTGCTAGGTGGAATAAGATATGGAGATGAAGTGTAAGGATTTATTGCATATACCCAGCAAGAAGGGAAGTGTGTTCAATCCCAGTAATTATCTATAAGGGATGTACATACACGTGTATGTGTATCAGGATTCAGGGTAAAGCACCACAAAGTTAAAAACTTCTAAAAACTTTAATAGATTTAAGGGTATTTATGCAATGTCAGCAACTAGTGGAAGACAGCCTTTCTGAGAATTGTGAGCAATATTTCAAATTCTAATTCTCTAACCTCTGCTTTACTATCAAATTTCACCTTCCTTTTTAAGCCATGACTGCCAAGCTAGACTCAGAATAAGAGAATTGTATTACTTTATCAATGCTATTTAACATCAGTGTACTTTTTTATTCTCATAACCTTTTCTTAACTAAATACATATATGCAATATCCATATAGTATATTAAAAGCTTTATTTTTGTCTGGTAATCTGACAACCTAGCCATTATTAAAACTAAAGAGACTGATGGCAAATGACAAAGACAATATCTTTGTTAGAAAAAGAAATTAAATGGGTGCCCTTCAAAATTAATATTAAGCAAGTTTTTTTAAGTTAATATATTCTCTTCTCCTTGGCAAAAATGTTATGAAGGGCTTATTGGTGGCTTCCATATTATTTTCTTACTAGTAACTGGAGCATTTCATTGGTTGACCTGTGAATGTGTTGGGTTAAGCCAAGTTATGCTACAGTATCCCATACCTCCCAATTGCAGTAGTTTTTACAGATTTATATTTGGTTATATGATGAATGTTCATACCAATGGGTCAAGATCAAGTCTGTTACTATCATCTCCACACTAGTAAAATCCATTGGGACAGACTCTGTGCAGAATATTGCTGATATGTTGCAGAGAAAAAAGGGCCCTGTGTGTCTTACATTGGGATTGGTTGCTCCAGCCTGCAAGTGACATGTCATTTCCTTTCACATCTTAAAGATGATTCTGGTCACATGGCCACTCAAGCGTAAGATAAAAAAAAGAGTAAAATCATCAGAGAAAGAAGAGAACCAGAGTATTTGATATGCATTACTAACAGCTATTTTGAGCATATCAATGTGTTGTCAAAGTTCTATGCACTCACTCCTTTCTTTGGAAGCATGATCTCTAAGAAAACCCAAAGATCAGAAGTAGAAATTTACATATAAATAATTATTTGTATGAAGTATTATGATTCCATAAGGCTCCTCTCTAGAAAGGGACTATGACAAATGAACAATAGATAGCTCTAGTGTTTTTTCCTTGTTCTGATCTCCAGAGGATATGAGAAGATAATGAGTCTGTGAAGTAGGAGAGGGCACTATTCAGATTGAAGATGACCTCCTATCACTGAATGTGACACTAATTTCAGAAACAAGATTAAAGACTATAATTATATTTTCAGTTAGGTTGGGTTCTCAAGAAGTAGGTAAAAGAAGTACAGCAAGTGAGATTGATATTTCGTTTGTCTTCTTTTCCTGCTTCAGCTCTTATACTCTTGAGTGATTTTTTTTTACTTTTTTTAATTTTTATTTTTATTAAATCACAATTGTGTACTTTGGTGCAATCATGGGGCACAATGTGCTGACTTTATATACAATCCGAAATATTTTCATTGAACTATTTAACATAGCCTACATGGCCTTTTAATCACTATATGAAGACATTTATATTCTAACTTTAGTAATTTTCACTTGTACCCTTGTAAGATGATTTTAAACAAACATTTTACACAGAATTGGATACCAAAAATAATTAAAATTTGAACATATACTTAATACCATTATAAAATTGAAAATAAAATTTCTTTCAATCATTTATGGTTGGGTTGTTGACAGCACCCAATTTGTTGATTTTTATTTTATTATTAGAAATTTCTTCAGTTTTTTTTTTTTTTTTTGGCAATTTTTGGCCAGGGCTTGGCTTCAACCCGCCACCCTTGACAAATGGGATTGGTGTCGCACTCCTTGAGCCACAGGCACCACCCAAAAGTTCTTCAGTTTTTATCTGAACTTCTCCATACAAATAATTCTCTGGAGCAATAGCAGAAGTCACATTCAAAGGGAAAAAGGCAATAATTTCAAAAGAATTAAAAGCAAGGGCACCTGCCCCATAACCCAGGTCTGACCAAAAACTGCGAAAAAGAAAAACAAAAAATTAAAAGCACAAAAGGCATATTCTCTGATTAAAATTTAGTAAAAGTTGAATTAACAAAAGAAAATTGTCAATTATAAGCCCCCAAACTTCAAAAATTAGAGAAGAAAATATCTATAGGTGAAAAAAAATAATCATGCAGAAAAAAGAAATGTTCAAAATTAATGATCTAAGTTTTCACCTTAAACAGTTAAATGAAGAGCTAATTAAACTCAAAGTAAGTAAAAGAACAAAAGGGTAAAGATAAGACGAGAATTATTAAAACAGACTCTGGAAAGCAATAGAGAAAAATCAATGAAATAAAAGGTTTTTTTAAAAAGAGATATAAAATGATATAGTTCTAGGGAGGCTGAGTGAGGAAAATAGAGAAGCTCAAATTGCTAATATTTAATACTAGAAATGACAGAAGGATATTAGTATGGTTTTCAGGTTCATTAATCAATGCAAAGTTACAGCCAGATGGAAGGAATAGCTCTAGATTTTATAGCATGAAGGGTTAATAAAGTTAACAGTAATTTAGTGTATATTTTCAAAAGTCTGAAAGAAAAGATTTTGAATGTTCACAATGCAAAAATTAATGTTTGAAGTGATAAAAATGCTAATTACCCTGATTACATCATTACACATTTATATATGTTATGGAAATAGGTATATCGCTCTCTACCCATAAATATATATAATTGTTATGTACCAACCAGAAAGGGAAAAAAAGAGATTGTACTCGTTATAAAAATATATTCCAGCCCCAAATGGCATCATGATGAATCCTACTGACTTTCAAAGGTAGAAATAATACAAATTCTTCATAAATTATTTCAGAAAATGGAGGTGGAGCGGAAACTTCTCAAATCATTTTATCATGTTATACTATCAAAACAAGACAATAACATTACTGTAAAAGAGAATGAGAAACTAACATTCTGAGGCAGATAAATAGAATAAACAAGGTTCACTGCAAAAATAGAAGATTTCTTTAACATTCAAAAATATATCAGTTTGGCGTCCATCGCACAGTGGTTAGGGTGCTGGCCACGTGCAACAAGGGTGGCGGGTTCGAACATGACCCAGGCCAGCTAAGCAACAATGATAATTTCACCAAAAAAACAACCAGGCATTGTGGCAGGAGGCTATAGTCCCATTTTCTTGGGAGGCTGAGGCAAGAGAATCACTTAAACCCAAGAGTTTGAGGTTGCTATGAGCTGTGATGCCATGGCACTCTACCAAGGGTGACATAGTGAGACTTGGTATATATATATGTAATTTATCATATTGACAGAATAAAGGGAAAAACATATTATTAACTTAACACATGCAACTATACTTTCAAATATTTTGAGAAGAAATGTAAATTATGCAACCACTTTGAAATACAGTTTGGCAACTACTTATAAAGTTGGAAATACATTTACCGCATAGACCCAATAGTTTCGTGTATATTCCTAGATTTTTACTGAGAAAAATAAAAACATATATCTCCTTAAAGACTTATACACAAATATGTACACAAGCTTGGATTCATAATAGCGCCAAACTAGAAGCCACTAAAACGTGAAAAAACAAGTGAATAGCTAAAATGATTATGATACATCCAAAAGGAAATATTACTGAACAGTTAAACTAAATAAAATACTATACACAACTAGCACTCTGGGAGGCCAATGCGGGTTGATTGCTTGAGCTCAGGAGTTTGAGGCTAGCCTAAGAGTGAGACCCCTATCTCTACTAAAAATAGGGGAAAAAATGCTAGCTAAGTGTAGTGGCACATACCTGTAGTCCCTCAAGAACAAGAGTGTGAGGTTGTTGTGATCTACGACACCACTGTACTCTACCCAGGGTGACAGAGTGATATTCTGTCTCAAAAAAAAAAAAAAAGAAAAGAAAAAGAAAATACCATACAGAAAACCACATGGATAAATCTAAAATCATTACTTGAGAAAATAGTCAGATGTACAAAGAGTACATCCTAAGTGGTATCATTTTTATGTACTATAGTTCAAGAAAAGGCAAAATTAATCTAGCAATCTGAGGATGAATTGACTGAAAAGCAGCAAAAGAAGTTTGTTAGGATGATAGAATAGGGCACACCTTGATTGAGATTGTGTTTATAACAAATATGCTTAAATTTTCCAAAACTCACTAAGCTATACCCTTAAAATGGCTGTATGTTATTGCATGCAAATTTTATCTTAGTAAAGGTAATTTTAAGACAACAGCAACTGGAAAGCTTTTTGGGAATTCTATGTCCCAAGCTGCACAGTCAAGGTTGTACATGACTCCTCCCTTCCCACAATATAATAAAGCTTTTCTTATTTAGGTGCCAGCAAGCCAAGCCAGTTCTCCACCCAGGGTGCTGAGCTCTTAATAAAACCAGAGGCTAAAAGGTGAGCCTAAACTGCCCCATAACTGCTTACTCTGGAAAAAGGCACCACGACCCCTCTAGAGGTAATCTTCTTAAGGATGTAAAGTCACAAGAAACATTTTTTTGTGGAGTTCCTTCCCTGTTCAGACATTCCTGTAGTGTCTAATTTTTTTTCTCATTCTGAGGTTTTATTTTTTTTCTCATTCTGAGGTTTTATTTTGTTTTTAATCCTACTTAGTATGATGGTAGATGGGTAGTCTGGTAGGGCGGGCAAGTAGGTAGATTAATGTATTAGTTCATTCAATATGTAACAAATTTTATCAATCCTGTAATACTGTGTGGCAATGGGTGGTAAATGGACAAATGCAGATCGTAATATGTTTCTAAAAATACAAGGTGAAGAGAGAGCTTGGTCTTTATCTCAACGTTACCCATACTTAGTTCTCTTTACATTAATTTGCAAAAAGTAGTGGTCAGGGAAAGGAAAGATTTCTTTGTGAGACATCCATGCTCAAGTGATAATATCTGTACTAAAAAGTGGGATTCTAGGCTATGTCAGAAAGCCAGGAAGGGCTTTGTAATTAGAAAACCAAATTTTCAAGCCAAGCTCTGCTTTTTTACTAGCTTAATGGGTATCAATATTTCACATGACTAGAAAACAAATGTGGTTGCTTTAAGTCTCATTTTGGAAATTTTAGAAAAAAATTAAAGATATTTATCAATCAACACTATGGAATTAGTTGTACGTATGCTGTATGCCTTGAGTGTATTTGCTACTTAATAATTATTCATAAAATGAACTGAATATAATCTATGAAGAAACAGAGAAAAAAGATTATAGTCTAGAAACCTCACAATAGATACAATTCGTTGAGTAATTCCTCAATTTTCAATATTTTCTAAATATTAAGGACACTTGACTTTTTAAAAGCTTGACCAATTTTATCAATTTAGTTGGTCAAGTTTTTTAATCTTTTAAGAAAGATTGGTCCTGCTACTTCGATAATTTAGTAAGTAGTGAGATAGTGTTTAATTTTCCTTTTTGCTTATAATTTTTAGTTTTTTTACTTATATTGTCTGTAGATTGAAAGAAAACCAACCACTGGCTGATAACCAGAATCTACCAAATTCGAACAAGGTGTGCTTTCACATGAATAGTGCCATGTAAAGAAGATTTTTCCTATTAGAATAGGTTCACAAGCTGCAATGGTTGTTCATTTGCTATCTTATTATTATCAAACCAAATCTACTACAGCAGTTTTACTGATTTGATCATTAGGTAATGAACTTAAGTGATAATTTGATCCATACTGGCTGGTGAGATTCGACTAGTTTTAAGCTAATAATAGTCTGCTCAAACTTGATCAATCAATATTTAAATTGGCCACTAGAGTACTGGATAATATAGCATACAGTTAGAAGAACTGTCACTGAAGTAAGTTAAAAAGCATACATTTATGTAGCTATCCTTTTGGTTCAAAATTACCTCTTCTCTATACTTTGCACATTCAGCATTCACAATATTTTTTAAAAGATAAGGATAAGGGAGGAAGGAAGATGGCTCACAGAAGGCAGCTTACACCAGAGCTCCTGTCCAAAGGAGAGATATTAGACATAAATGAACTCAGTGAAGCTGAAGGTAGGGAGCTGAGCTAAGAAAGAAAATAGACAAGTGCAATCATCTCTCCTGAGGAAAGCTATGACTCCAGGAGGATACAAGAAAACAAATTGCAGGTACAAAGCCCATCACCAAGAAGAGGAGAGATCCCCTTCCCCAAGCAGGAGGCTTGCTGTGGGGCTTTGCAAGTGAACAAGTAACAAAGACCTCTCATTTTACCATATGGGAGATAGTTATTAAACACTGGGCCTCCTGCTCCAGGGAGGTCTCTCTTGTGAGCCTAGGCAACATCCTGCCAGGCATAAAATTGAACAAATCTTTCCCTCACAATTCTGAACTCCCAGTCCACACTCTCCCCCTTGCCTGGTGGTCTGAAGTTCTGCCCCCTGCAGAGCCCAGACTGTTTGGCAATTCTCTGAAAGGCTTGGGCATTGTGTGGGTCACTGGACAGCATCACGGAAACAGTGACTCCAGTGGAAGCAAGGGGGTGCAGGAAGAGAGGGACTCATGGGAAAGATAGACATGCCTCAATGGTGCATCTGATTAGAACTCTTGACTTAGGCTATCCACCTAGGGACACTCCAAGGCCTAGTGATGGATGTTTTGCAGTGTAGTGGGAAAGGACTGATTCTCCCCCTCCAACTGTTGCTGGTAAGGGATGAGGCACAGAGATGCTTTTATCTCTCTTCAGCAGACATTTCAGCCTAATACCAGAATTCATTAGTATTGGGTAGAGGCTGGTTGACTTCAAGACAGAGTCAGCATGCTCTATTTCACCAAACAGGTCCTCGGAGTCTCTTGCTGCAGCTTTGAAAGGGACCTTTGAAAGACAGTAGGGTAAAAGTCACAAGCACAAGCCCCAGCTTATTGGTAAAGGACTTATTAACTCCACTTCCTGGGGCCCCCAATCCAATAGCACCCTATCAGTTTTAATTGCCAAATTGTGGAAAATACTCATGGGACAGAACCAGCAGAAGAACTCTGGCAATATTAATAATCAGAGTAGATCAATTTCCCCAAGGAATAACAAAGGATATACAAAAGAAGATGCCACTCACAGACAAATGGCTCAATTGTCAGAAATAGAATTGAGAATATAGATGGCAAATAGGACAAATAGAATAGAAGAAAAGATGGAAGTGAAAATCCAAAGAATAGTTCAAAAGTTGTCTCAAGAAATTAACAAATTCAAGGACAGGCTCGGCGCCTGTGGCTCTAGCGGCTAAGGCACCAGCCACATACACCTGAGCTGGCAGGTTTGAATCTAGCCCAGCCCTCCAAACAACAATGACAGCTGCAACCAAAAAATAGATAGGCATTGTGGCAGGTGCCTGTAGTCCCAGCTACTTGGGAGGCAGAGGCAGGAGAATCGCTTGAGCTCAGGAATTGGAGGTTGCTGTGAGCTGTGATGCCATGGCACCCAGGGTGACAGCTTGAAGCTTTGTCTCAAAAAACAAACAACAACAACAACAACAAAAATTCAAAGACAAAGTCACCAAGGACATAGAAATAATGAGAAAAGCTATAGCAGAGCTAAAGGAAGTGAAAAAGTTATTCAAGGAACTTTGAAATACAGCAGAATCCCTCAGTAACAGAGTAGAGCAGGCAGAAGAAAAAATCTCAGAAATTGAAGACAAGGCTTTTGAATGATCTCAAACATTGAAAGGGGCAGAAAAATGGAAAACAAGAACAGAACACTCTCTGAGAGAGTTGTGGGATTATTCAAAAAATCAAGTGTCTGACTTATAGGAATTCCTGAAGAAGAGGATAAAGTCACACGTCTTGCTTTACTCCAAGATATTAGTCAGGAGAATTTCTCAAGCATTGCAAAAGATACAGAAATTCAGATAGTAGATAGTTTCAGAACTCCAGCAAGATTCAATCCAAATAAAGCATCTTGTAGACACATTGTAATTAACTTTTTCAGGGTTAATATGAAGGAGAAAATCCTGCAAGCAGCCAGATGTAAGAAAAGCATTACCTACAAAGGGAGAAATATTAGAATTGCTACAGATCTTTCAGCTGAAACTTTTCAAGCCAGAAGAGGATAGTAATTGATCTTCAATCTTATAAAACAAAACAACTTTCAGCCCAGGATCCTGTATCCTGCTACATTGAGATTTATTCGTGATGGAGAAATCAAATACTTTACTGATATTCACAAGTTGAGGAAATTTATCATAACTAAATGAGCTCTCCAGGAAATACTCAGATCCATTTTCCTTAATAACCAGCACAATGGTCTACCACCAAAGTAAACTTACCCAGAATTTATTGAGCAAAACCTAACTTCCACGATGGCAAAAGGATTAAAAATATACACTAGATCTTTGAAAAACATGACACCTAAAACTCTGCCATACCTATCAATTCTCTGAATTAATGTGAATGGCTTAAATTGTCCTCTAAAGAGGCACAGGTTGGCTGGCTGAATACAAAAACTTAGGTCAGGTGTATGTTGCCTACAAGAGACTCAGCTTACCTCAAAGCATAAAAAAAGACTCAGGGTGAAAGGATGGGCATCTATAATACAGGCAAATGGAAAGCAGAAAAAATCAGGGGTTTTTTATTTGCATTATACAATAAAATTTAAGCCAACAAAGATAAGGAAAGACAAGGATGGACACTACAACTCATCAAGGGAAACACTCAATGTCAAGAGATTTCCATAATTAACATTTCTGCACCCTACCTGAATGCTCCTCAATATATAAAACAAACCTTAATGTACATGAGCAGTTTAATATTTTCCTGGACTATAATAATTGGAGATTTTAACATCCTTTTGGCAGTTTTGCATAGATCCTCCAAGAAAAAACTAAACAAAGACATAATGGACTTAAACTTGACCCTAGAACAAATGGACTTAACAGGCCTCTACAGAACGTTTCATCCTAATAAAACTAAATACACATTCTTCTTGTCAGCCCAAGGATCATTCTCCAAAATTGATCATATCTTAGGTGACAAGTTTAACCTCAACAAATTTAAAAGAATAGAAATTATTCCTTGTATTTTTTCTGACCATCATAGAAGAAAAGTTGAACTCAATAGGAACAGAAATCTTCATACTCAAAGTCATGAAAACTAAATAACCTTAGGCTGAATGATAGTTGGGTCAAAGATGAGATTAAGAAGGAAATCATCAAATTTTGAAAACAAAATGATAATGAAGACACAAATTATCAAAACCTGCGGGATGCTGCAAAGGCAGTCCTAAGAGGGAAATTTATAGCATTGGAAGTTTTCATCAAGAAAAGAGAAAGAGAGGAAGTTAATAACTTAATGGATCATCTCAAGCAACTGCAAAAGGAAGAACATTCCAACCCCAAACCCAGCAGAAGAAAAAAATTACCAAAATTCGAGGAGAATTAAATGAAATGGAAGACAAAAAGAGTCATTCAGAAGATCAACAAAACAAAAAGTTGATCCTTTCAAAAGATAAATAAAATTGATAAACCTCTGGCTAGCCTAATCAGAAACAGAAAAGTAAAATGTCTGATAAAATCAATCAAAAACTATAAAGGAGAAATAACAACAGATACCACAGAAATTCAAAAAAATCCTCAATGATTACTACAAAAAAATCTATTCTCACAAATATGAAAATCTTGAGGAAATGGTCCAATACCTAGAAGCATGCCACCTTCCTAGAATCAACCAGAAAGAATTAGAAATTTTGAATAGACCTATATCAAGCACTAAAATAGCATCAACTATACAAAATTTCCCAAAAAGGAAAAGTCCGGAACCAGATGGATTCACATCAGAATTCTATCAAACCTTCTAAGAGGAACAAGTACTTATAGTTCTTTTCCAAAACATAGAAAAAAGAAGGAATACTCCCCAACACATTTTATGAAGCATATATCACCTTGATTTCCAAACCAGGAAAGGACCCAACAAAGAAAGAAAAGTATAGATCAATGATGATGCAAAATATTCAATAAGATCCTAACAAACATAATTCAATGACACATCAAAAAAATTACACACCATGATCAAGCTGTGTTTTTAAAGGATT
>CAUYRH010111822.1:0-22990 GCA_963574655.1 Perodicticus potto
GTCCCAGCTACTTGGGAGGTGGAGGCAGGAGACTCGCTTGAGCCCAGGAATTGGAGGTTGCTGTGAGCTGTGATGCCACAGCACTCTATCCAGGGTGACAGCTTGAGGCTCTGTCTCAAAAAAAAAAAAAAAAGAAAGAAAGAAAATGTATGTGAGCTTACATACCCTGACCTCTACCCGTCTGAAACTAGCTGAGTTTGTCTACCTCTTCGGCTGATCTCCCATGAACATATGGAGACATTGGTCAACATGTCATTCTCTAGGGCCACCACACATATTTTCTTCCCAGTGTGCCCTGGTCCATGGCACTGCCCCACCTGCTGAGCCTGTTCTGCTTGTTTATGACTACTTATGTTTCTGATGTTGTGTTGGGCCCATATTTTTTCCTGCCAAAGTAGGACTCCAGTATTTAAGTCCTCCTCAGGTCCTACTTGCACTTGGATCTTCTTCTAACCAATGGTCTCAGCCATTCTTACCACATTAGCTCTTCCCATAGGTGCTGCACATTTGACGTTTAACATATGCTGCCTTTATGGTTATTTTTCCTTCCGGGCACATTATACACCTCTCCAACTAACTTATAAGACTCTTGAGGGCAAGAATTATATCTTCAGCTGCTAACTTCATGAAGAGCCCTAATAAATGTTGCCAATGATTGAAAAGACTTGAGGGGCATTTTCCTGGTGAGGCTCTATCATTTTGCTACTGGATTCGGCCAAGTGTGTTGGGGGTGATGTGTTTGTGGTTTCACGGAGGCAGGCCGGGCTGGTTGTGGTCAGGGATTCTGGAAAAGGAGGGTGACTTTGGGCAGCCTGAGTTCATTAAAAGTAAATATCTCCTTGATGGGAAGATTAGATCATGTAAAGATTTCCCCAAATTACAGTAGTAATTAAAATCTGATTGGGATAAATAGTAGTTTATCTGAAAGAATAAATTATCAGAATTTATAGTGGAAATTCTGCAAAAGTATATTATGAGAGAATATTTCTATTAGATCTTAAAGCATAAAAAGCAATGATAGAATATTTTAATAATCATAAACGAATTTGGAAACATTATTTTCTTGTTTCGTGTATATGTTTCATATCATATTATAATGCGAGTCTAAAAATGCCTGTAAACAATCTTATCTTGCTCTCAGCCTCCCCTGGTGACAATGGTGGAAAAGCCTTACTACGCTCTTCCCCTTCCCCCTCCCAAGGATAGCGGGGAAGGAAACCAGATTAACTGGAAGAAAAAGGCACCGGGAAGTATTTTGTTAAACATCGTGGCACCTTCACATAAAAAAATCATACGATTCCAGTGATAAAACAGTGGCAAGTGACAGATTTTTACTATAAATATCGTTGGGATGACTCATTAGCAATTTGGGGAGTGGGGAAGGAATCAATTGAAGCCAACTAGTAAAGTGAATACCAAACAGATGAAACAAGTAAGCATAAACATCAAACTGCAATCCAGCAAGAAGAAAATAACCTGCAGGTTCCTCAGCCTGCAGGTGGGGTCTACTTCCCCTGCTCAGTGTTCAGAGGGGACTGAGTGAAGACCGTGCCCGGAGTATCTGCAGGAATTCTGTTGACTCTGTCCGGCACTGTCCAAAAGGCAGACGACCCGCTGGGTTTTCTGAGCACTGGTGAGGATGTGGTCCCTCCCACCTGGGGGGCTTCGAGGGTCCTCTGTGTGCTGATGTGTGCACTGGGCCACCTCTGCGAACCCTGGAAAGAAGGACGAAAGGCCCGCGGGACCGGCGGGCACCACTTCCGACACTTCAGAGCTGTGTTCTTCTCTGTGTTTGTTGGGAAAATGGTGCAGAAGAGGACGGGATGTCAGAACCCAAAGAGAAAAAACTAGAACACTTGTCAAGGATGTAGAGTGCGGACAGGGTGTGGTGGGAGGAATTTCTCAATGTTCTTCCAGCGATGCCCATCCCCTTCCTCTTTTAGTGTGGGACAGAAAGTCCGCCCCTCCTGCTCTGTGTCCCTTTCTGTCACTGAGAGGCAGCCAATAGGGAGTCGCAAGCTGGGAAAGAGACTCCTCTGTCTGGATTTTTCTTAGCTGACAGCTGCTCCATGGGCTCTCCACACTCTGATCACGGCCGGCTTGCTCGGCTTCCCCAGGGCAGGCCTGCATCGTCTGGCTCATCACTGTACCCCTGTGCCTGTTTAGTGCAGAAACTTGGCAACATGAGGTCAATGCTTACGTGTGGATTGTGTGTCTTGCAGAGAGGACTAGACACTGTAAGACATAACCATTGATTTGGAGTTATCGTGGGGAAATATCTGGTCTTTTCTAGTTTTTTGTTCGTGGCATTATGTTTTCAGAGAACGCACAGCATTAGACTTCCTTACACTAATTAGCCTTGGAGAGACACGAATCCAGCATACTGACTTGGATTTGTTCGTGCACAGAGTTCATTATTGTTTTATTTTGAGCACTTTTCTCTCTTCCCCTCTGTACTGCAGAGTTATTAATAGAAAAAGGAGCTTCCCAGCTTGTCAGCAGCATGCCTGAGAGGGATGTTCAAAAGAGACAGACGGGGACGATTCTTCTCTGAGTAATTTGTATGCCAAGAGTACCACTCCTTAGAAACCCCTCTCTTTGTTGCCGACGTGGTTCCTGATAGGACTGGCACGGAGGGAGACAGGGAGAAACTGGAGCCCAGAACTCAAGGCCCTGTGTCCCCAAGGAACTGGTGCTCAGGGCAGGCCTGCTGCAGGCAGCAGCTGGTGGTGGGAAGAAGGAACACCGCGGGTCACAGTGCCGTGAGGAGGTCCGGAAGAGGGTGTCTGGAAGAGAGTGTGAACGTAGATAGCAGGCAGCAAGGTGCACGGAGATGATTATGTGGAGTGGTTAAGAACAGCAGCTTTTGGAAGCAACCCAAGCGTCCGTCAGTAGATAAACTGCAGAGCACAGCTCCCTTGTCCTCTGCCTTTCTCTTAGGTTTGGCCAGTGGACAGTGGCTGCAGGCGGTGGGAGGCTCAGAGGATGGAGTCCTGGGACTTCTCATTGGCTGATGCAGCCCTCCACTGTGGCTGTAGCTCTCCCTGGCTGTGCAAAACCCTCTCCCTTTGCTCCTGTGGGGCCATGGGTGATAATGACTTCCCACTGTTGCTGGCCTGCTCTGCACCCCCACCCCTTGTTTGTTTCCTTGATCCTGTCTATACCGCTGTGCAATAGAGCTTCAGAGTGCCCTGTGCTCCCTGCTGGGTCCCTGACTGATGCAACAAAATTACCAGAAAGAAAGGGATAAATGCAGGGCAAACAATAGCAACACATGTCCAGCAGCGAGTGATGCCGGCCCCCTGCTGCACCCCAGGAGAGGACACTTCAGTCATCTATAGACACCACTGGGGCCCACAGCTGTCCAGGGACTCCAGGTGTGAGGAGAGGATAAACTTGGGGAAAGGGAATCTAGAAGAAACTGACAGCTGCTCAGAGTGACGAGGGAGGAGTTTCATCCTGATCATTTTTATAGATAATCCTCTAAAGGGAAGGACCCCCTACATTTCTACTGGAACGTCAGATATTTTCCCTTCTTCCAGACAAGGAGGCAGTGGTCCTATGTTATGAAAGAATTGCAATGTAGAATGTCATAGGCCTCTTGAATTTAAATTGTCTTCATGATTTCTTTCAAAGAAGTCTGGATCAAAAACAACTCACAGGTCAGGGGATTCTCCCTTTTGATGCTGTATCATCTCCCCCCGCCCCCGGATTAATGTGAGTGTACAAATAATTAGGTTACAGTGTTTGCATTTGTTAGGTAAAGTCCCCGTTGCAGTTGTGTCCCACACCCAAAAGGTATGCCTTATACCCTTCCATTGTGCCCATCAGGTGGTAGCACACCAGTTTCCCTCCCCCAACTTGAATTGAACAGACTTTTTGTCTTGTGTGGGCAGGTAGTAGTTTGTCTACTGGCTTTATATTAGTATTGAGTACATTGGATTCTTGCTTTTTCATTTTTGTGATACTTTACTAAGAAGAATGTGTTTCAGTCCATCCAGGTTAATACAAAAGATGTAAAGTGTCCATCTTTTTATAGCTGAATAGCATTCCTTGGTATACATATACCACAGTTTGTTAATCCATTCTTGGGTTGATGGTCACTTAGGTTGTTTCCACATCTTGTTGATTAT
Source organism: Perodicticus potto (assembly GCA_963574655.1). NCBI lineage: Eukaryota > Metazoa > Chordata > Mammalia > Primates > Lorisidae > Perodicticus > Perodicticus potto. Next base: position 4,134 of record CAUYRH010111822.1, read on the forward strand.
AAATTGAGCTGTGATAAACAGTCTAGTGCAGAAGTTCTTATGATAAAATGATTTTTTTTTCTTCTGGGTAGATGCCTAGGAATGGGAATATGGGATCAAATGGAAGGCCTAATGAGTTCTTTGAGGATTCTCCATTCTTCTTTCAAAAGAGGCTGTAATAGTTTGCATTCCCTCCAGCAGTATGTAAGTGTTCCCGTCTCTCCACCTCCATGCCAGTGATGCTGTGCAATCTTTACCATATTGATTGCACCCTACAAATCCTTATGTGGCAAACACTCTTGTTTCTAGAGCTTTCCATTTCTGCCATTTATTCTTGTGTTGTTCTAGAAAGCAAGCAACACAGGAGATGGAGTGAAAGACTTTCTTAATGTCATGTCAACTCAGTTGTATTCTTTGTCCCAGTCTCTGTACGTGGGGTGACACTTTTGAACATGTTTCTACTCCCATGAGTTGTTGGGTTGTGAATCACCCCATTTACAGGGTGACCCCATTGATTACCCCAAAGCTTTCAATTAATGGAACTTAGGCTGGAGTCCGTGTTTAAGAGCCTCCTCGTCTGCTTCATCTTAGGGTTTATCAAATTCTTTAATGTTGGTTGAACAAACTGTAACATTCCTAATTCTATTAAAAGTAGCAGAGGGATCATAAATCAGGGCAGAGTCACTGGTGGGGAAACTGCGTGGTATTTGCTAGAAGAGGCCACTTAAATTCCCTTTTGGATTCCATTAAAGTCCTGCAGGCAGCGTACTCAATCTCAACTGCAGACTTAGCTGTCGCAACTCTCATCTTCATAAATAGCCTGGAAAACATAATCACATTCACCTCTTGCTACTTTGAACTTTGGAGTAACTTTAGAGAACACACTGCTGTAATTAATACTCACTTACAAAACTTAAGGTCAGAATTACAGACAGCGTGGTATAATTCAACAGCAGAAGAAAATTATGGATTTCTGCTGCTGGTGCTGCTGGTGCTGCCACCGCCTCCTTTGAGTGTATGTGTGTATGTGGGAGTCAGGTTAGCCTTCTTAGGGGGGCTGTTTGATTTGAATGTCTTGAAGTTTACACTAAAACACTACCTAGGTATTCTCCAAGTTAGGCATGCCCGAGCTGTGACTGTTTCTTGTCTAGGGGTGCCACCTACATGGTAACTCTTCCCTTACCTTCTTCATGGCAGAGCCATTCTGCCCTCCTTCCCTTCCTGCTGTTTGTGGGGTCCTTGGCCACAAAGGCCAGGGCAAGTCTGACTCAGGTACATTTCTTATCTACTATTTCTTCTCCATGACTTCTTTTCTTTCTTTTGAGGCAATTATTCATGTAGCACCAGTTTCCACTTATTCTCTGATTTTCCCTCTTCTGGACTCAGCTAATTCTTCCTTGGGTAATTATTCTATATAGAATATAGTGTAGTGTAGTGATTTAGAGCATAGGCTTTGAATCAGATGAAGTAGTTCAAGTCTTGGGTTCTACTGCTTATCAGCAGTATGACTTTGGGCAAATTATTGTGTTTTCTAAGCCTCAGTTTGCCCATCCATAAAATTGGGAAAATAATACAATTTTATTTATCTCTTATGCATGTGGTTGTAAGGACCACAGAAAACAATGAATGTAAGTTGTGTGGTAGTGTGGGAAGCTATTGTTAAGTGCTCAAAAAGTGTTTGTTAATGCTGTTGTTATTCAAGTTTTTTCTTTATCTTTTTTTCTTGTCCTACATTTCTTTTCTTTTCTAATTTTTACTCAATATTTTTGAGAAATCAAGTTTTTTGTTTCCCTTTTTGTTTTTCCCCCCCATTTCTGTGTTTTTCAAACTGGGGCATAGGTAAGAATAGGAAATAGTCCTTCAGGAGAGCTGCTCTGGGCCAGGGTGCCTGTGCTGGGGAGTCATCTAAAAACTTTCTTTGTTTCCCTGTGGTTCCTCCCTCACTGCTCCTGAGTGACCCAGAGCAGAGCAATGATGAAGAAAAGCAGTGACCCAGAGCAGTGACCCTGAGTGACTCAGAGCAGTGATCCTCCCAAATGAAGAAAAGCAGAACCATCCACCTGGCTGGGGTCAGGGGCAATCAGCCATGAACACCATGTCTTAACATTTCTGTAAAGACTTCTTTAGAATTCTATAATCTCTACCTTAGTTTTCTTTTTATTTATATTTTACTTTATTCTTAAAATTAAATATGTATTTTGATTCTGCTGTTGTTCAAGATATGGAGAAAGGAAAACAGTTTCTTAATTGATTTTATTATTTTTCTCTTCTGTTTAATTGTTTATAGTATGATGGTTTACTGCTTTTTGTTGAAATTATGTACCATTCAGTTACATTAGCAATTAAATAGGCCTTTGTGGTATAACCTATACAATTATTTCTATGGGGGGAATAAAACTCTAGTCTTCAACACCTAACTTAACAAAAGAAACTTTCAGAAGGCCACCAGATTGTAAATGGGAGACCAACCCCATAGCATGATAGCAGGTGCTCTTTTACTAAGCTCAACCACCATTCTGTCTAGAATTCATTTAATGTCACATGAAATGATATTTCCCTAGAACTGGACTGGCCTTAATCCCTTTAGAAATGGAAAGCTTTTCCTTTAAGACATGTTTATGAGCGTGACTTTGAGCTGAATATGAGGGCCATAGTAATTGATATTTATGGCATTTAATATACAGAAGCCCAAATAAATTTTCGAAGTGCAGTTTGTGTGCTTTTTTTTTTAATTGTAAAGGTTTACCTGATTTTGGACTAGTTTGAGTAACTTGCCAATGATTCAGCCTGTTTTAGTCCTCCTGGTCTACCAATAGGGCCCAACCAAGTTAAAAATTTTAACATGGGGCACTTCAAAGGGAAGAAGAAGAGGTTCATTTATTCAGATTGTTCAGAGGAAAAGAGAGAACTAGTACCAGTTTTCCACAGTTGCTTATTTGTCATCCTAAGTTACCACTGTCCTTGGTAGGCAATTAGTTCTCAAATTGTAGTCTGTGGATCATGCATCTATTTCAGTTCCCTGGGTGCTCATTCAAATGCACATTCCTGGTAAGTACCCTAAACCTCCTGACTTGGAACTTTGGGAGTTGGGGAAATTGCCTGGTCAATAGTCCCCCCAACCGATCTTTATGAACTCTAGAGCTTGAGAACCCTAATCCAGGCTTTCATTCTCAGGGTATGCGTAGTTGACGATGAGTGTGAAGATAACGGCCCCTCTGCATTCAGGGCTTGACTTTGCTTGACATCCATTTTCTGGATCCTTGACTTCTTTGGTATAGATTTAGATCCATGTATTAATTTTCTGGTGCTGCTATGATACAATACCACAGAATGGGTGACTTAAACAACAGAAATTCATTTCCCCAATGTTCTAAAGCAGGCATCCTCAAACTTTTTAAACAGGGGGCCAATTCACTATCCCTCAGACTGTTGGAGGGCCAGACTATAGTTAAAAAAAAAAAAAAAAACTATGAACAAATTCCTATGCACACTGCACATATCTTATTTTGAAGTAAAAAACAAAACGGGAACAAATACAATTCACACTGAAGCATGTGGCCCGGGGGCCGTAGTTTGAGGACCTGTTCTAAAGACTGGAAGTCCAAGACTGTGTTGCCAACAGAGTCGGCTTCATCTGGCAGACTCTCCTCCCCTGGGCTTGTGGGTGGATGTCGTCTTCATGCGACCTTCCCTCTGTGATTGTGTAGTTCCTGTCTTAATCTTCTCTTCCCATAAGGACACCAGTCATACTGGATCAGAGCCTGCCTGTATGACCTCACTGTACCTTATTTAGCTCTGAAGACTCTATGTCCAAATACAGTCACAATCTAAGGTGCTGGAGTTTAGAACATTAGCCTATGAATTTGGGTAGGAAATAATTCATCTCATGATGGATCTCAAAACATGATACGAATAAGTGAAAGATGAACACTGTTCATTTTTTATTAAGTCTCTTTTCCTATCCTGGCTCTTTCCATCCAAAAGAAGCTACAGATTGGTCTCTCTTCTCTAAGGCAGCAGAAAGGAGATAAGGACCATGACGGCTTGCTTTTCATTGGCTTGTTCCTCCTAAGATACATTTCTTTGAAGAAAGGAGGGGACTAGTTGCTTTAGTTCAACTGCTATAGATGAAGCAGTAGCAAACTGTACTAGTAATTATTATAATTTTGTCACTGTGAATTTGCATTGCAGGGAAATGCCTGTTTCCTTTAAGAATGGCCTGCATAAAATAGTAAGAATTATTAAATTTGCTAAATCTCAACTTCAACATCTTTCCATCATTTTCTATGAGATAATGGGAAGTATGAATAAGGCACTTCACTGTATTCAAAGATTTAGTGGCTGTTCCAAGGAAAACAATTGTTTTCCCCCTGTTTAAAAAGTTGGAGGATGCCTGCTTTAGAACACTGTGGAAATGAATTTCTGTTGTTTAACAGAACAATTGTTTTCTGTGGAACAGGCACTAAATTTTTGAATACAGTGAAGTGCCTTATTCATACTTCCGCAATTGAATTGTGAACTGCACTAGCCTCTTTTTTCATAAAGGGCTATTTTTAATTTCAAAATATTAAGGGTGTAAAAATGTTTTTGGTTCCATAGATTACTTTTGTAAAGCTTGAGTCATGGTTGTAAATGTGCTGATCACTCAAATAGTGTTTATTGTATCCATTAGGTACGTTTTCATCCATCCTCTCTAAAACCTACGATTTCCATTGAGTTTTACTTCCCTCCATGGACATGTGTTCATAAGTTAGTTCCAATTTAACATAGGTGGTGTTTAAGTACAGGTGGCATTTGTTTTTCCTTTCCTTAGATACTTCACTTAGGACAATAGGATAATGGTCTCCAGCTCCATCCCATTGTTGCAAAAGGCATTAAGTCATCGTTCTTCATGGCTGAGTAGTATTCCATGCTTTACATACATGTACCCCACATTTTGCTAATCCACTCATGAATTGATAGGCACTTGGGCTGATCCCACACCTTTGCAATGGTGAATTGTGAATTGTGTTTCACTAAGCATTCAAATATAGGTGTCTTTTTGATAAAAATGACTTCTTTTCCTTTGGGTAAATACCTAGTAGTAGGATTGTTGGGTTAAATGGCAGTCCTACTTTTATATCTTTGAGGAATCTCCATACTGTTTCCCATAGAGGTTGTACTAAATCACAGCACATCAGCAGTGTATAAGAGTTCCTTTCTCTCTGCATCCATGTGGGCAGCTATTGTGTTTGGGCTTTTTAATAAAAGCCATTCTAACTGTGATAAGGTGATACTATGTATCTCACTGTGGTTATAATTTCCATTTCCCTGTTAATTACTGATGTTGAGAATTTTTCCATGAGTTTGATGCCCATTTGCCTATCATTTTTGAAAAGCTTCTATTCATGTCGTTTGCCTACTTTTTTATTGGATGTATAGCTTTCTAATATTTTCTCCCATTCTATAGGTTATATGTTTGCTCTGTTGTTCCCTCAGCGATGCAGAAGATTTTTAATTTAATCAAACTCTGTTTTAACTTCAAAGAACAAGAGATAGATGAACTATGATTATGCAGGCCCAGGTACCGGCAGACATGTGTGCAAAAATAAGTGAAGTAAGCCTGTCTCTTCAAGAAGGCAACTGACAGAATTTGCTGCCCATGATAAAATTCAGGATTTTAAGGGGAAATTAGAATTTTGGCCAGCTTGTGTCTATTGCTATGAACTTAATAGTTTACCAGCAGTTGAAGAATTTTCTGGTGAGGTTATTGATTAACAGATGGGATTTTTCGGGATACTATGTAATCAAATGGGTCAACATTTGGAAATTCTGCATAACTCACAAAACCATCATTTTCTGAATGACAAATGAATGATGCTATTAAAAAAATATACTTAAAGTGCAAGACAGAGAATTTTTTGCATTACAATATAAAATAGTCAAAATATAACTTCAGACTCTACATTGCAAATAACCCTTAAGAAATTACTAGTTTCAAATTTTAACATGTTATCAGAAAAAAACTCCATAATTATCTGAAAGGACTATTACAAATGCTCTCTCCTTTCCTACCCTTCTCAGTGAAGTTGGATTTTTTTACACTTACTGTAAACAAAAACATATCAAAATAGATTAAATGCAAAAGTAGATGTGAGAATCTAGCTGTCTTTCATTTAAACCAAACATTAAAGAGATTTGCAAAAATGTGAATGTCATCTTCTCATTAACTTTCTTCTGCTTTGATATATATGTAAAATACATAAATCTATGTTTTTTAACATGTAATAATAGGCTTATTATGGTATTTTTAAGATGAATTCATATATGCATATTTTATAAAATTTTCAATTCTTATTTCTAATAAAGTGAAAATCAATAAACAAAAGCCCTTTGGGAACCTTGATACTTTTAAAAGTGTAAAAGGATCTGAGACCAAAAAGTTTGAGGACTGCTGAGTTAGGAAGACATTTTTCTAGTGATGTTTGCGGTAATTTGTTTAGAGTTAACTTTGATTCATAGTATGCTTATTTTTTTTTTTTGAGAGAAATTCATAGTGTGCTTAAAGCCAAATATGTTTACTATCTGAATCCTAAATATGGTAACCTGGATGTTTGGTTTTTTCTCAATGGGAGAAAATCATCATAATATTCCATACCAAAATATCCTCATGCATAGTTTAATGCCTACTTTACTTTTCCTAATCCTGAATCAGTTTACATAATCATGAACAAACTGAAAGGAAAAAGCCCTATATAAGAATTAATCCTTGTGATAGATTTGTTTTGCATTTAATAAAAATTTATTTAAATTGGCAAAGATTGAAATCTGCCCCATAGAAATGCACTTGAACATCTTGCTGTGAGCATGCTGCTGTCTTCCATTCTGCCTCTATTTTCCTCTTTATTTCAATTTATAGGACATTTGTTTCCTTCCTCTCCTTTTATTCGTTTCCCACTTCTTACCCTCTGTCTTATTCTAGCTGCAAATATTTCTTCATGCGCTGCAGTTTTTGGTTTCTGCCAGCATCCTCTAAGAAAAGGTGCTGAGTTGGTAAATATGAATGAGGCGTTGACAGAGCGCAGGTTCGTCTTCGCATTCTCAGGTCCAGAACTTAAACAGTCTCCTGTTCAGGGTAGAGCATTCGACACAAACCTATGCTGGGTTTCTATCCTTGGACTTCTAGAGGCTGTGCAGGAAGGTTAGGGGAAAGAATTTAACTTAAAACTTATACCTTCTAGAAGAAATGACTTCAGAATAAGGTTTGCTAATTATACCATGTTCTTCATAGATTTCTTTCTTATTTTTCCTCTAGTCCAAAAGTCATTCCCGACTTGGCCTGAAATCAAGCACCAAGCAAAAGGTATGTTTTTCAAAAAAATCCTCCTGCATTATTCCTTTAAAAAATAATTATTTTTGATGGATGATTTTGTTCCTTCTGAATTCAGAGAATAAATCGTCTTTGGAAGGCCAGGATATACCCAGAAACAAAGTATTTTTTTTTTTCATTTGCTTTGCCTTTGTAATAAAAAAAAATCACTAAAATTCGAGAGAGATCCTTGAAATAGAATTTGAGAGATATTCTTGCAAGTCAGCAACAGAATCTGAGAATTTCCCCATGGCTTACAAGCAATTCTGAAAGTAAGGTCAGAAGACTCTCTACTAGATTCAGCTCTTCGATTTTCTAGGTACAGTGAAGGAATTGCTATCTCAGTTCATACTTTTGCTAAACTTCCTTTTCTCGACATCTGCTGTGTAGGATGGCACTCACCTCTGACCTCTGGTGAACTGGTTAAAACATGAGCTCTGTGAGTCAGAAAGAATTGTTCTCAAGTCTCAGTTCTGTCATTTTCCTATGTGACCTTGAACATACTTATATAAAGGAGATGATTATAACCACTAGGGTAATATAGCTTAAGGATAAAATAAGATAATATATTTGAAAACACTTATATCTATCTCAGTGCCTAGCACAAAACAGACAGCTAGTAATTTTTTAATTCTATATTGTATTGATAGTTTAGAAATTCAAAACAATACAAAATTAAAAATTCTAAAATCTTAATCCTCAGACACACGTGAAACACACACATATTTATATTATGGTAATTCTTGGTGATACAGAGGGCAATGGTGTAAATGGATTTATTAGAGTTTAGAGAAGTTCATGTTTAATTTTAGAGAGGTTCATATTTAAATATTATTCTTCCACTGTAGAAGTTTGAAGTGATCGGAGTACTTGCCTAATCTCCCAGGATAATGGATGTATTAATTCTGAATACCTTTCTTGGTATCAATTATCAGAGAAAAAACATCGCAAGAACACAAAGCATCTAAGAAGTACTGAACAAGATTAAAAGAGGCAACGTGTGTGGAAGCAGGAAGCCCGCTGCCTGTGTAAATAGTAGCTATTTTTTTTGGAGAAACAATATGTTCATTGGGAAGATGAACAGATGTAGGCTCCAGCCCACCTCCAATACTTGCCAGATAATAATAGCCAACATCTATATAGCAAACCCTAAGCACAGGTACAGAACAATCACTTTGTGGTTAATTTATTTAATGTCCTCAATAACCTTCTGAAATATTTTTGTATCCTTCACGGTTGATTAGGAGAATGAAATCACACCAAGAATTTGAACAGAAAATTTAACCAGTTACCTGGTTGTAAAGTTTTTAACTAGGTAATAGAAAGGTAAAAGAAGAACTGTAAGGCATTAGGTGGGAAGAAATTCTAGGAAGCAGCTACTGCCCCTAGAGCTAAGGGAAAAGGAAATAGCAGGGATTACTAAAACTTTATAGATGCTTAGAGGCAGGGACTCATGGAACTGAAACTCAGACCTCTGAGGAGGGGGCAGACACAGGGTGTCCCCCAGGAGCACACAGTGAGGCTGGTTCTGGGAAAGCCACTAACTGGACGCAGTGGCTCTGCAGGAAGGAAAGGAGGAAGCTGCTGGCAGGTGGGACCTTCTTTCTCCTCGCCCTGCAGCCTCCCTCTAGCACCCCCTACTGGCAGAGCTAACGAGAAGCGGCTCACTCCGCGAGTCTCAACCTCAGTGGCACACAGCAGGTTTTTGAAAGGTGGGTTTGGAGATGAGAAATACTAATTTAGTAATTGGCACAATGATTAACTGCAATTTTCAGATGAGGGGACCAAGGCACAAATATGTTACGCTGTGTTTGCCCAAAATCACAGAGATAGGAAGAGGGGGAATCAGAATGTAAACCTAGTCAATCGGGATCCAAAGTGTTTGTTGTTAAACACTTAAATAAGTGACCATAGACAAAGTTTCTCCCGTTCTTATTTTGAGGATCTACAAAATGGAGAAGACGATTCTTAAATTTGGGGGTTGTAAGGATTAATAAAATGATATAGATGATGCACCCATGATACTTCCTGGCACATAATAGGTCCTCGACGAATATCAGCTCTTGCTAAATATGGCATTTTCCTGTTTTGAGTATTGGAACTTCATTTTGCCTCAGTGACTGTATGTGTAGTTTTCAAAGCACCTGTATTAGCATTGCCTTGCAATGGCCTCATCTCCAGTGAGTAGTTTATTATTTCTCCAAATTAGTATGCATTTTAAAGTTTTCTGTGTTGGAAGGTGAACAGCAGAGAGGAGTTAATGCTGGAACTTGATCAATGGAGGCTTTATTGATGATGTCCTTAAAAAGAAAAAATTATCAGGCACTATATCAGAGCACTGTGTTAGTCTTTCATTTGAGATTTTAATCAGTGGGAGAAATCATTGAATTTATTTATTTGTTAATGCAACAATTATTTATTGCTTAGCTAATTGTACTAGACAGTGGGCTGGCCATGAAGAGTGATGTAAACACTGAGCTGTAGGCTCTGCTGTCAAGACCGTGTCTTTCAATTTAGGGCAGAGTATGATGCAACAACTCAGCTGCTCACTCTCCTTCAGTCCTTTCCATCCTTGACAGATGTGCGTGTGTCTATCATGTGGCCTACTCTGTTTATTAGGCCTACTACCAAGTTGATCAATGTCCAAAGGGAATTTATTGGTGTAGAGAGGTAGGAGGGGAGAGCTGCTATCTCTCCTGGAGGATAGTTTTTTAAAAGACTGGAGCCTGTTTTTTTTTTTTTTTTTTTAAACCAGACACAGGGAATTAGTGGGGCAGGCTGGGAGGCCAGCCATACTGGAAATCTCTTGAGTTCCTGGTAGTAGAACATTTGAAATTTGCATGCAGGGCTGTGAGAATCAAAAGGTCCAGGCTGGATGCTATTTGTTTTATGGACCCCTTTTCTCTAGCATGGTTGGTGATCTGGGAGATGGGGCCTAGACTAGCTGGAGGCTTAGAGCCCTGGTGGTAGGTAAGCCATGGTAGGATTAGGACCCTCTTCTGTATAAATCGGGGGGGTTTTGTGACTTATTTCTCCTTTATATTTATTTTCATTTTATTTAAAAGTGTCAACTACCCCAATAACCCAAAGGGAACTAAGGGATGGGGTGTCCATGTGCACTTTCGCCAGAGTTTAAAGGGAAGGCTGGCCCTTGAGGTCGGCATGGTAGTGGTACCCAGGATGCTCATGAGAGAGCTCCAAGGTCATATTCATGTGGCCAAGGTCTTGCTGATCTTTTTAGAAATTCTGGTAAAGACTAAAGAAATTAAGTTATATGAGATATAGTCTGTAGGACACAGGAATACCTAAAGTGTTACCTTGATCTCTGTGGCTCCAGAGAATCAGAGGAAAATAATTTCCCGAGGACAATGACTGGCAAATGAATATTCTGTTACCCGCATCCCTCCCCAAGGAGTACTTCAGTGAGTGAGGCTTAGATGACTCTTTTATCTCTTTGCTACAAAATCTACTTGTTACTCCCCAAGTATCTTTTCAAAATTAGTAATAGCATTGATACATGTACTAAAAATAACATAAATCTGTGCTCTGGTTGCCCCATTTTCATTAAAATTATTTTGAGATTATATTCTATTTTTTAGAGCAGTTTTAGGTTCACAAAATTGAGTGGAAGGTACAGAGATTTCTCATATACCCTCCACCCCTTCCCCACATGCATAGTCACTTTCTTTGTCAATATCACCTGCCAGAGTGGCACATTTATTACAAATGATGAGTCTGCACTGACTGACACATTGTTATAATCCAAAGTCCATACCTTACACACTAGGGTTCAGTCTTGGGATTGTATGTTCCATGGATTTGACAAATATATGAGGTCTGATAATTACTTTTGTGAACTCATCCTAGACATTTTGGAATTCTTTTTCTGGAATGACCATCAGAGCTTACAGTTAAATTCATGATCTTGGCACCATGGGCTTATGCTGGTGGCACTGTACAAACAACTCGGTAAGGTTTCATAACCTGGTCTATCGGGGTCTCACAGATGTGTTTGTGTTGAATTGCGGCAGTATTTTGCTGAGTGGTGTTTATTATTGTTAATGCGTGTTTTTGTGTGCCAAAATTACTTTGAAGGATGGACTAGGCACTGGTGTCAGTGTATAGCTTACCAAGGGAGTACTTCAAAGGTGATCTTTCTAAGGGCGAGTTTATAAACTTAATTGTCAGACCACGTAGAATGACATGTATTATTACAGCATCATGAAGAATACTTTTCTCATGGCCTAAAAATCCTCTGTGCTCTGCCTTTTCATCTCTCTCTCCCCCCAACCACTGGTAATCACGACTGTTTCTATTGTCTTCACGGTTTGCTTTTTCTAGAACATCGTATAGTGATATCATACAGTGTGTAGCCTTTTCAGATTGGTTTCTTTCACTCAGTTATATGCATTTCAGGTTCTTCTCTGTCCTTTGTGGCTTGATAGCTCATTTATCTGTAGGATTAAATAATAATTCAGTCTGGATGTGCTATAGTTTATCCATTTATCTACTGAAGGATATCTTGGATGCCTTCGAGTTTTGGCAATTATGAATAAACCCACCTTAAATATCCATGTGTAGGTTTTTGTATGGACATAAGCTTTCAGCTTCTTTTGGTAAATACAAAGAAGTATGATTGCTGAGCTGTATGGTAAGAGCATGTATAGATTTTTAAGAAAACACCACCATAGCTGAACCATTTTGTATTCCCACCAGTAATGAAAGAATTCCCATGGCACCACATCCTCCTTAGCATTTGATGTCATGAGTATTCTGTATTTTAGCCATTTTAGTAGGTTTGTAGTGTATCTTGTTCTGGCTTCAATGTGCACTTCTCTGATGATGTGGAACATTTTCTATATGCTTACTTGCTATTTGTATATCTTTCTGGTGAGGTGTCTGATAAGATCTTTGGCCAATTTTCTTTTGCAATTTTTGGCTGGGGCTGGGTTTGAACCTGCCACCTCTGGCATTTGGGGCTGGTGCCCTACTCCTTTGAGCCACAGGTGCTGCCCTTTGGCCAATTTTTTAAATTTGGTTATGTTCTTTCTTATTGTTGAGTCTTGAGAGTTCTTTGCATATTTTGGACAGCAGTTATTTATCAGATAAATCTTTTGCAAATATTTTCTCCTAATCTATGGCTTGTCTTTTGATTCTCTCTTCTCTACTTTTGCAGAGTAGAAATTTTAATTTTAAGGAAGTCCAGCTTATCAATTCTTTATTTCATGGATTCTGCCTTTGGTATTTTCATTCCATTTTATCTGAAAGAAAATTGCCCAAGTCTATAGTTAATGATGTGTTCTAAATATTCTCAATCCTACACTCAAACATTTCTCTGGTATTCAAGTTTTACTGATATTTTTTCTCCTAGGAATGCAGTCTTCTAATATTGTAAGTAAATTCATAGTGTGTTATACTTGAATTGTATGGTTTCAAGTCTTATGTCCCCTAAGGGTATTTGTATTTTAATAGGTGTCAGAAGCAACTCTGCTGAATTGCAGGGGTAGAATTTTTAGCATTGCCAAGCAGAGTACAATTATTGGTTGGTAGGAAGATCATACACTTACTTCTAAAATTATGTCATTTACCTCTGAGATTAAATCAGAAGGAAACATTAACTGGTGAAAGGACTGAGGGTTACGATGCATATGGTTGGTAGGGGGCCAGTACCCCCATTTGGGGCACACAGGCTGGCACTTTTGTATTCAGCCCACGGTCATCTCTTTCCTCCTTTCCTCAGTGCAATGACCTTCTTTCCCACCCAACTGTGAGCTCTCCTCCAAACAGAAGTTGTGTTTTGTTAATATTGGTACTCTTTTCCTTCCCTCTTCTCTCTTGCTTCTAGCATCTGAGAGCTTCATCAATGTTGATAGAAAGCACCCTATGCCCCACCCGCCATGGTCAGTGGTGATGCCTTATGTTAGTCTCATGTCCCTGGAGAGGTCACTTTTAATTTTTCCTGCTAGAGATTTAAAAAGGCTCTTAAATATTTCTGGTGTTATTATTCTCATTCTATAATTTCATTCTGATGCCTCATTGGCAGTGATTTTTTTTGCCCTTCTAATCTGTTGTACTCAGCTTCCCCCCAATATGCACAGCCTCCCTTACTTTCAACGTTCTGCTCCAGAGTGGTACCTCTGTTCTAATTGCTGAGCTTATGTTGGTGCCGCCTTAGCACCCAAAGTCCATAGCATAAAGTGGGGTTCACTCTTGGTATTGTATGTCAAATGGGTTTTGGTAAATGTATAATGGCAAGTATCCACCTTTATAGTATCAAACAGAGTAGTTTCACTGCTCAAAAAGTCCTCTTGCACTCTGATTATTAATCTCTATTGGCCTGACCCATGGCAACCACTTACCTTTTTACTGCCTCCATTGTTTTGTCTTTTCCCAAATCTCACAAAGTTAAAATCACATAATATGCAGACTTTTCATATTGATTTCTTTCATTTAGTAATAAACATTTAGGTTTCTTCTATGTCTTCATGGTACAATAGCTCAATTCTTTTTAGTGCTGAATATTGTTCCGTTGTCTGGATGGGTATCACAGTTTACTCATTCATTCACCTGCTGAGGGACATCTTGATTGCTTTCAAATTTTGGCAGTTATGAATAAAGCTGCTATGAACACCCATGTGCATGTTTTTGTGAGGACATATGCTTTTGACCAATTTGTAAAAGCCAAGGAAAACTGGCGTTTTCAAATGGGTCAAATTTCCTTTATTGGAAAGGAAATTTTTATTGGAAATTTCCTTTATTGGAAATCAAATTCCCTGTATTGTTTTCTTGAAATGATAAAAGAACTCACAGCCTTTGCTCTATTTTCCTCAAGTATCTGCTCCAACTTTTGTGTTCTCCCACCTGTGTTTCCATGTTTCTGGCCACGTGTTTCCTGCCGTAAGCCTCTAGAGCCTCCAAGAATGATCTGTGCTCCACTTATAAGAAAGAGTGAAACAGTATATAATAATAGTACGGGGAAATTGTTAATATAGCAGCTACATTTGGATGGGTGAAGAGGTTGAAGCCAGAGGACGCATGTGTAACACCCACCAGTTAAGTTTCTGTGCTGTCCTGTGGCTCCTAGTGGCACCAGATAGATGGATTTGGGCCTTTTACATCACTGCAAGGGTCTGAAAACTGAATCTAGCTTAAGGGAAATTAAAAGTCACAGCTTTCTGATAGTGACAATTCCCCTTGAAGATCCTGACAGGAGATGAAAGGGCATCAGGCTCCCTAGAATGGAATCCTTATTATCTTTAGTCCTGTGTTATCTTTCCATAACCTATGAAAGATACCCAGTGGCTTTCTGGAAGATGCTGCCTAAATAAAAAGTGACAAAACAAGCAAGATGAATTTAAGACTTAGAGATCATCGCTGTAGACTCACAACAGTGGGGATCCTAGGAAAGTCTATTCTTTTCAAGAAAAAAATATGAAATAATATTTTTATATTTTAGTTAAAAATACTGTTTTATTTTTCTAAACACAGGGTAGTTTTTGAGATAAGGGTTATTCTAACAATCCAAGACTATGTGTCAGGCACACTGACGCTAACTGTTATAGTCATCTCCTCTCTGAATTTTAGCCATAAAGAGACCCAGAAGGACAAACTGGGCATTTCAGCAATGTAGGTCAAATTCCATTGCCATAAGCTGTAGGGGACAGGCTGTCCAGTGATTTTATTCGTCCTGAACTTGGGTTATAGTGAATAGTGTTTGGAAAATGAGCCTGGGGCTGAGGCTTTGGGAGAGTGTCATGGATTTTTTAAAAAAATTATTTTTAAACGACAAATAATAATTGTATGTGTTTATGGGGTACAGTGTGTCATGGGTCTTTTTATGTGGTGGTATTTGTTAAATGGGAATATTCCACTTTTTATACTATCCCTTTTCTTTTCTTTTCTCCTGCCTTGGTGGAGAGCAAGTTAAGGCCTTTTTTTTGGCGGGTGGTATTGGGACAGAGCCTAGCCTGCTGTCCAGGCTTGAGTGCCGTGACATCAGACTAGCTCACAGCAGCCTCAAACTCCTGGGTTCAAGTGATCCTTCTGCCTCAGCCTCCTGAATAGCTGGGATTACAGGTGTTCATCACAATGTCTGGCTCATTTTTCTATTTTTAGTAGAGATGGGGTCTCACTCTCAGGCTGGTCTCAAACTCCTGAACTCGAGTGGTGCTTCCTCCTCGGCCTCCCAGAGTGCTGGGATTATAGGTGTGAGAAGCTAAGTCTTAGCAAAGTTTGTCTCTCCCTGCCTCTCATTCCCCTGTGGCTCTTAGTCAAGGGTCTCCATTATTTCTCTCCTATCTCCCTTAATTTTCAAATACCCTGAGGGATTTTAAAGATGGAGTACATGCTCAGACTCTCTTGAGTTACAACATAACATCTCAAACTCAGAAGAGTCTGCTTTAGGGCTGGTGTAGGCCAATGGTTTCAAGGACACTTGTCAGAAAAGACCATGTGCATTCCCATAAATTCTGTGGGAGGTAAGGCACAAGCTGGATTGATCAAAGTGTTCACCTTATACTTCTGGAGCAAAGGAAAAATAATAATGTCTCAGAGGACAGTTCACCTTGTTAAATATTAAACAGCCACTGCCCAGTTGCCCCGTGGTTCCCCGAGTTTCAGCCAGTGTCTGCAAGCTGGTCCTCTAGGGTGCTTTTCTAGCTTGTGAGTTAAACCCAGTGTTTCACGATGACAGTCACTGTATCTGGAGACCTTGTGAGTTTAAACGTCACAGGAGGAGGGGCCTATGTGGGGTTTTGCTGAGAAGGGTCAAGAGGATCTGTAAGCAACACAAATGTGATGCTATTTCTTCTCTTAACTGAAGGGAATACTAGCTGAAAAGTCAATGGCATGTCAACTCAGAAAAAACTGGTTTGGATACCCTGTGATAGACTGGTATGAAGGCTGAACTTATATTTTGCACCTGCAGTTTTCTCTAAGTGGCCTTTATTTTAGGCTAACTAAAACAAAGGTGTTTTGATTCATATCAGTTAAAGTCTCCCATGTTTTAGAAATGCTCTAGGTAAGATTTCAGAAGGAAAAAAATGAAAGTACATCTCCCCTGCCACCTGTTCTTGTAACAAAGAGCATTCATTCTTTATGCAGAGATTAGAAATTCATAACTCAGTTATGTTCTATTTTGCCCATTTGAGTGATTTTAAAAAATGCTGAGCCAATATTTTAAAAGTGTGAGTATTTTCCCATAAATATATAGATTTCTGGCTTGCCTTGAAAATTTGGAGTATCTGGAATGTTCGGTGAATAGATGACAATCAGTGATGTGGGGCCACTGCCCTGTAAATAGAGCAGGCACTGCCGGTTAAATGCAGTCCCCCCTTTCTCCGATGTGTTCCTGACATCCTCTGCCTTGTGTTTTTACTGTTTTCCTGGCCCCTAGTGGCATTTCAATCTTTGAACTCTAATCTTTGGCATAATATGCCACTTTCTTCCTTGAGGAGTTTAAAGTCTTTATGTTTTAGCTAAGATCGATCCCAGGCTGTCTTGTAAACACAATCTATTTAGCAAATTTATTAATTAGACTTCAAAACATGTTAGACTTTAATAAAGAATATTTGTTTAATCTTATTTCCTTCCAGTGCCAAGATATTTAAGACTTCTTTTGTGAATGATAATTCCATTTCATGTAGTCTCACACGTCCCATCAGGCCCTAGACTTATAGAATGGCCACTCTGTATTCTATTTACGCTAAGAATCATTTTCCTTTAAAGTGAAATAAGGCTAGCAGTTAATACGTGAATAGGCTGGCTTCTTACATAACAACATTAGTCCAAGCCCAGTTATTAACACAAACATAAATCTTTCAAGTCAAAAGATATTCTTAAACTTCAGTAGCCTAAACACGAAACAATCAACATAGGGACAAAATAGGAGAGAGAAATAAGTCCACAAAAGAAAGTGTAGCAAGGAAGATCTAGACGTTAAAATGCACATGATAAGGTCATGGGAGGCTGGTGCCTGAGCTGGTGGCACCAGAACCACAGCATCCCTGCCACCAGCAGCTTCAGGTCCAAGATAAGACTAGCGAAGCAGGCACAAAATTTAGGAGAGTATCAAAAAGTCAGTTATCCCCACATATACCATTTTAATAAGTTCTATTACTTTCCATCCTGCCCATTTTATATCTAAGAAAACTAAGGCTCAAAGATGTGGAGTGTCTTGTCCAAGGTTATAGCTAATAACTGGCAGAGCCAGGGTCCAGGCAGCTAGACTTGAGAACCTGCCCGTAGCTGTAGTACTATAGAGCCTGGCACTGCTAGGATGACTCAGCCTACAGTTGGATGGTGCTGTGAGGACCCTGATGAGACTCCACTATCCTGGTGGCACCTGCTGGATCAGGGATAGGTTTGTGACCTCAAAGCAGCCCTCCATAGACTGACTCAGGCTGAATTCATTTAGTGGGAGACATAGTCTGCTGGTTTTCTTACATTTGATGCTTTCTATTCAATCTACTGTTAGGGAGGAAAGGGAGGGAGAGGAAATCAGTAAATACATACAAGCTCTGACAATTAAGTTCAGGAACTCATCCTAGAAAAAAATACTACATACCTCCCTGCCGAATACCACTCCGTTCAGCAGATGGCCAATGGGAGTACTTTTGAAGATGGCTATAGTGATATTCAGCAATGAAGTATATAGGACACTTTTCTAGGATGAGTTTGCCAACTTAATTGTCAGACCCTATACTACCATAGATCTGGTGACCATTCCAGAGAAAGAGTTCCAAAATTGCTTTATAGGATGGCCTAGGTGCTGGCATCAGCATATAACTTCCCCAGGGAGAGTACTTCAAAGGTGACCGCAGTGATATTCAGTAAGGAGGTCATGGAGCACTTTTTCTGAGTCGAGTTTGTGAAATTTATTGTCAGACCTTGTAAATACAGAGAGAGATAGAAACCTAAGGACATTGAGACCAAGACAATGACAAATACTTGTTGTTGGAGGAGGCAAGAACCGTGAAGGAGAGACTATTTGACCATAAACTTTGAGCCCAGACATGACAGGAGGGACCCAGCGGCGGAGGGGAACTCGCCTGGCTCACATTGAAATGACCCTCCAGTCTCTGGGGGTGCAGCTGAGGTGCCTCGAACCTGTTTTCTGGCACACTTGCTGTGTGTTCTTCCCGTGTCCTTCCTTAAACATTCATATCTTTGAAAAAATTTTTAAATTTATTTGTCACTGACAGTCTGTGTCTTAACAGGAATGGCCTCAGGTGCTAATTGCAACCCGAAAGACTCTGGCGGGCCCCCTTCCCACTCCCATTCCTCCTTCTTCCTGGTCTGCCGTGTCCTGCCCTCCTGTCTGTCCTCAGCCTTCCCCTGCATTCCTGGCCATTCTGCCTTGCTGGCCATCATTACACTTTAATGTAAGAGCCTTTGTTAGTGGGGCCCCGTTTTTCGTTTCCTGGTGCCTCATGGAGTGGTAGAGTCCAGCTGTCTGTGATCCCTCAGCTGGTTCTCCAAGTGCCTCGTTACCCGTTGGCTTCTTCACGCCTGCGGGCTGGCAGCAGAGGTG
>CAUYRH010111823.1:0-21532 GCA_963574655.1 Perodicticus potto
TCTCTCCCACTACCAGGAGCTTTGGTGTTTTCTGTATTCTTTTCTGTAAATCAATTCTGTCTTATCACGGATGGGTGGGGGGGGGGAAATAATGTAATGAAGAATAATAAAATACATGTATTTAAAAAAAAAAAAAAAAAAAAAAAAGACAGGATGGCCAAGGAAAAAAAGCCTTGAACAAAGATAAAGACTTGCTATGTTGTGACAGTAAAAAAAAAAAAAAAAAAAAAAAAATATATACAAAAACTCGCTGGGCATTGTGGCAGGCACCTATAGTCCCAGCTGCAAAGGAGACTGAGGCAAGGGGATTGCTCAAGCCCAGGAGTTTGAGGTTTCTGTGAACTATGATGCCATGGCACTCTACCGAGGGTGACAGAATGAGACTCTGCCATAAATAAATAAATAAATAAATAAATAAATAAATAAATAAATAATAAGCAATATTGTTAGCTGGGTTGTATGCTACTCAAAGCATAAAGCTTTGCTAATTGATAAAACACCATAAAGACTGTTGTAAGAATAAATGAGATAGCATAATTAACCCTCTTCTCAGTCCGGAACACAGCAAGGACTGAGTATTGGCTGCCATGATGATGGGGGTGAAAATGGTAACATTTATGATGATACTAAGCACAATAATGGAAATAGCTTGGGACTGAGATAAAAACCACCCCAGATTGAGTTTCTACTTTCACGTCTTGGACTAATTAGCTATATGAGACCTCACTATATACATTTACAAAGAAACAGTTAAAATAATACTTGTCTCACAGGGTAATTGTAAGGATTCAAAAGGAAGATATATGGAAAGTATTTTATAAACTGTGAAATACAATATAGTGGTTAGTTGTTAATTGTTGTAATATTTTAGCCATCATTTCCAAAAACAGGACAGAAAAATGCCCTCAAATAAGAAATAAAAGCAATATTAAATGTGCTTGATTTGAGAAAAAGGAACTAAGTAAGAAGAATTTAAAATAGCTGTCATTCTGTTTTAGCCATAAATTGATCTCATCTTCAAACTAGAACCCAGAAAAAAAGACAATAAAATCGCCTTATCTGAAGTGATAATGATGAGTTAGTTTTCTCCCCTAAAAGTTAAATGCACTCTCAGGAATGATAAATTTTAAATTGGAAGGTGACACAGCAGTGAACAGAGCTATAAAGATGAATGCCAGCTAATTTTTGAGGAGTGAGATGTTTTGTGAAGGGGTCAGCCTCAGAAAGGGGGAATTACCGTTATCATTTCCTTTTCCATATTCTCTGGCTCCAGCTTGGTGGGCACTACCAGTGGAGCAAGTGAGTTTTGTGTCCCAACCAAACAGGTCTGGGACTTGCCTAGACCCCAGTTAGGTGATAGGTGCTATTTACTATTTACCTATTCTGTGTCCTTAAACATAAACACCACAAAGAAAACAGAGGAAAACCTTCACAATACTGATCTTGACAATAGTTTCATGACTATAACACCAAAAGCATAGGCAACAAATATAAACAAGGGAACTTCATCAGACTAAATAACTTCTGCACAGCAAAGGAAACAAGTCAACAGGTGAAAAGGCAAAAATGGGAGAAAACACTTGCAAACTATATATCTGATAAGAAATTAACTTCCAAAATACATAAAGAACACACCAAGCTTAATTACAAAAAACTAATAAATTATGAAATTGTAAGGACTTGGATAGACCTTTTTCAAAAGAAAACACACAAATGGCCAAAAAGTATATTTTAAAATGCTCATCATCACTAATCATCAGGGAAATGCAAATCAAAACCAAAATGCAATATCACCTCATACTTGTTAGGATGAAAAAAAAAGAGACAAGTGTTGACAAGGATGTGAAGAAATGAGAAAATTTGCCTACTATTGATGGGAATGGAAAATGATGCAGCTGCTCTGGAACATAGCAGGAAGGCTCCTCCAAAATTTAAAAATAGAATTACCACAGGATCTAGAAATCCCACTTCTGGGTAATATCTAAAAGAATTGAAATTAGGATCTCGAAGAGATTTTAGCACTCTCATCTGACTGCAGCACTATTCATAACAGCTAAGATGTGGAAGCAACCTAAATGTCCATCAACAGATGAATAACGAAAAAGTGGCATATATGCACAATGGGAGACTACTCAGCCTTAACAAAGAAGGAAAATTTGCAATGTGTGACGGTGTGGATGTACCTTGAGGTCATTATGCTAAGTGCAATAAGCCAGACACAGAAAGACAATTACTCCCTGGTTCCACTTACATATGAGGTATCTAAAATAGTCAAATTCGACGTATGAAAGACCGTAATGGTGATTATCAGGGGTTAGGGGAATGGGGAAATGGGGACTTATTAATTTATAGGCATAAAGTTTCAGTTAGATAATATAAATAAACTCCAGAGATCTTCTATACAACATTGTACCCAGCGTCAGCAATCAAGTATTATATAGTTTAAATTTGTTAAGAAGGTAGCTCTCTGATTTAGCATTCTTACCACAATAAAATAAAAACTAATTCATTTTTAAAACGTGTATAAGTATAAGGAAAAAAACTTGTAACTTTAACTTCAATTAACTCACATTATTTTCAAATCAACTTTATTTATTTACTTATTTTTATTGAGGCAGAGTTTCACTTTGTCACCTTTGGTAGAGTGGCCTGGTGTCATAACTCACAGCAACCTCAAACTCTTGGGCTCAAGCGATTCTCTTGCCTCAGCCTCCCTAGTAGCATATACTAAGCTATATGCTTATATATAATATTATACAAATAAGTTTAGAGCTGGGACTACAGGTACCCACCACAACACCCAGCTATTTTTGTTGTTGTTGTTTAGCAGGCCCAAGCTAGGTTCGAACTCACCAGCCCGAGAGCATGTGGCCAGCGTCCTAACCACTGAGCTATGGGTGCCCAGCCTCAAATTAACTTTAAAAGGTAGGTGAGAGGAATACCAAGTTATAGGGGAAAAAGGAAAAACTGACATAGAAAAGGCACACAAGCTTTGTTCTTTCATCTCAATGTTTTCTTCTTGTTTAATGCCACATTATGATGGCTTTTATATTTAACTTCAGCCCATTTAAATTGACTTGGTCTGATTCTTTCCTTATTCTCAGACAACCAGACTTTACTCACACTCTTATTGCCTTCTGGAGAACTCCCATCTCCACGGAAGGCCTCCTTTTAGTTTTTTGCGTTCACTCTTTCTTGTGCCCTCGAAGAAGGAAGTATAAATGAGTATGATTAGATGCAGCTGTTTTTAATTAACCCCTTCAGCTGTTCTGCAGATGAATGACTCACTATGACGTGGTGAACTGATGGTTTCTAAGGAGTCGTACCTATATACATCATACCCACATGTTTAATAAAGTTAGTCCATCTTACTCTAAAATCCAATTCAGGTGACTAACCAGGTCAGAATGTTACTTTATATTGAGCTGAGGCCTCATAATGAAAATCAATTGTTCTGATAGATCTTTTCTCTCTTTTGGGTGGAAGTCAGGCAAGGACTGAGCAAGACCTGAATGGGCCCCTTAAGAACACTGTGTGTGAGGGGGAAGGGCCCCTTTTATACACCTTTGGGGTGAAGCTGAAGGACATAAAATGTTGGGTGGAGGTGGGTGTCTGAAAGCAGGGCATCAATCAAAGGACAAGCCTGATCACAAGAACCAAGCTGTGGAAGCCGAAGGACGGGGTCAGGAAGGCAAGAATGCCCAAGGATGTGAAGTAGTGAAATGAACCAGAAGCAATTCCAAGAATCTGCCCACACCCTCTTCTCTCCTCTGGGGTACTTTTTACTGTTCTTGTGCCAACTTAAAAAATCATAAAGGATTAATAGAAAGGGCATAGAAGAATAGGTGGGATCAAAATTAGTCTCTTCCTTGAAGCAAAGAGGCCAGGCCACTACCACGTAATTAAGCCCTAAGAATGACTATGTTTGCATAGATGGATCTGTTTCCATTACTCCTAGCATTACCTGGCCCAGGGAATTGTTCTTTACTTGTTCATTCTATAAATGCTTATTGAGTAGCAGTAAAGTAGCACAAATATGAATTAAACATACTACTTGCCCTTAAAGATTGTACATTCTTGTTAGGTCTAGAGAAAAGTGTCTCAATATAATATAAGGCCAAACATATGTCTCAAACTTAGAAAAGGGCAATTAGCAACCACAGATGAGTAAGGCAAGGAACTTGCCCTCAAGGAGTTATGATACCTTAAAAGGAGGGAAGCGTGAACAAAACTGGGAAATTATGAAACAACACATATACTGTGAAATCAGACTATGCTAACATCAAGGGGCAGAAACAAGAGAGGTCAATTCTCCCAGCATGGATGGCAGAGGAAGGATGATAAGGTGGTCAGGAAAAGCTTCAAAAGAAGGCAACATGTAAAGCATATTAATGGTGACTAGGGGGCATCAAGCTGATGGCACTAAGGAAAGCACTCAAGACAGTAAAGGCACAGTGTCAGTGAAGTATCATTGTGATTTGAACTGTATGTAGTTCTGCTAGGCATTAGGGTGAGGCATGAGGGATGAATGAGGGTGTAAGTAAGACAGAAGTAGACCAAGACTCAATTATGGGAATACTAATTGATTAAGAATCTTGGATAAAACCAACCTGCACCAATCCCCACAACCAACTCAGTTTTCCATTGGATCTCTGACCAGAAAAGTTTATATTAAACACCTATTTTATGCAAGGCTCTCTTCTAGCATGGTGAGACAGTACAAGTGTGAATAAGATAATTTATATCCTCACAGATCTTTATTTTCTTATATGAAGTAGTGACATGAATACCAACTAGAAGGCAATATAGATCCTAAGTTTAACTTAAGGAAAGTAAGAACAAAGTACCATAGTGCCTTAAGAGAAGAACAATTAACTATTATTATTTGGAAAATAATACTTGGGGAAGGCTTCATAAAGGAAATGGCATCTAAGTGGGAAAAGATGGTATGCTGAGGAACAAAGTTGAGGTGGAGAGGCGCGGAGTGGCAGAGACACAGAAGCACGGAAATGCAGGTCATGGTGAGAAATGGAAAGAAGCCCAGTGTCGCCACAGGATGGACTGCACCTTGGGCGGGGAGTGGGTGATGTGATCAGAGAAGTAGGCTGTGCTTACATACAATGACATACAAATTAGTTTAGAGTTTACTCTGTCAGTAATGGAAACCACCAAAGTATGTGAGCACAGGCATTATCACCAAACTGTGTGCCTGAATCCTGCCACTCACTCCTGTCTTTGGGGATACTAACCAAAGAAAATTCATACCAAAGAAACAAATATTGATTTTTAATCAATAAATGCTCAACATCTCCTTACTCCTGTGTTGGAATTTTCTGCCAGTCCATTTACTAGAAAATCCCATTTTTAAACTTCAATGATTCACTGACCCTGCAACAGCCAGATCCATCAAGCAGGTCTAGCTGACTTACCCACTTAGGTTCAGGTGGAGACACAGAACGGGGAGTGGGCCCAGAGCAGTCACCTCCCTCAAAGAGGCAGACACTGCCCAGGTGAGCTGACAGATAGAGCATAGGAAACCCAAAAGAGGGCCCATGGTCCACAGGATAAGAAAGGGAGGATTGAATTTAGGCAAGGTCACTTGATCTGTAAGTAAAAAGAAGGTCCTCTGACTCATCAAAATAGCCATTCTTCCATCAGGTAAGAACTAGGAAAAGCAGTACTAGAGGATTAGATACATCCCCTTTCCTTTGAGCTGAGGCAGAGTAGAAAGAGGATGAAGAAATGGCAGAAATGTCCCCTCCTCCTTCAAGACTGGCTGAACTATAGAAAATGCATAGAAGGAGGAAGCATCACTTGGAGGGGAGGCATCCATGAGATGGTTCCTGGTAGAGCTGATGGCATTTGACAATTGGTTGTGGAGAAAAAGGGTAGGAAAGAGATGAAGGCACTATCCTAGATAACCATAGGGATGGCGGTGCCTATAAACAGAAGAAGCTGGAGGAGAACATCGAGAGGCAGAGAAATGCCAGTGGGAATTCCTCTGGGATGTTAAGATGGCAAGGAGTCAGTCATGAAAGTGAAGTGAATTGAAGAAATTCAAAAATGTTTTTATGCAAGTGAAAGAAACTTAAATTTCATAGCCATTTATAGGATCATATAACTGGGAAATTCTAGGAAACCATGGAGATAGCATCTGCTCCAGGGTTCAAACAGTATCACCGGGAATTAGTTACTACACACTCTGACAAAGTCCACACAGTGTCCAGTGGTACACTAAAATTTACATCTCCGGACCGGGCGCAGTACCCTAGCACTCTAGGAGGCTGAGGTGGGTGGATTGCTTGAGCTCAGGAATTCAAGATCTGCCTGAGCAAGAGTGAGACCCCGTCTCTACTAAAAATAGAAAAATTAGCCTGGCATTGTGGAGGGTGCCTGTAGTTCCAACTACTTAGGAGGTTGAGGCAAGAGGATCTCTTGAGTCCATGAGTTTGAGGTTTCTGTGAGTTAAGATGCCATGGCATTCTATCAAGGGTGACAAAGTAAGACTCTGTCTCAAAAAAAAAACAATTCACATGTCTCTTGTCTCCTAGGTCAAATTCCATTGCATTATTCCATCCTACATAACCAGATACTTTTTCTGGCAGAAAACTGTCCAACGATATCATTCTAATATTTGTTAGAAGTAGCTACATAGTAGAGGCTACTATGGTTAAAATAGGGTTAATTATGGATGCCCATGATCACTGCTAGAAACATTTGAAAAAAAAAATCCATATTCGTTTAGTTGACTAAACCAAACCCGTGCTTGATTTTGTTGTTGTTGCCGTTTACTATTTCATAGATTTCTTTCATTCATCCCAGACTCCCCAAACTCAACCCTTTTCTGCAAATGATCCCACAGGTCAGGGACTGCTGAGATTGAACATCCATAGATGGAAACACAGTCACTGGCATTGGTAATCAAGAGCCCCTGTCAAAAGAGCTAAATGTCTAACTAGGAAACTGTCACAGTGGTAAAAAGAAAGCAGGAGGAAATTTCATTAGGGGACACAAATCAAATAAAACAGAAGAGTATTTTATTCAGGCCCATTAAAATAGACAATTAAAAACAATACAGCGGTCCCTGCAGAGAATAACTGAGCAGCTCCTTGCTTAGATAGGCAGAGCACAGTGCACTTGT
This sequence comes from Perodicticus potto, assembly GCA_963574655.1. NCBI lineage: Eukaryota > Metazoa > Chordata > Mammalia > Primates > Lorisidae > Perodicticus > Perodicticus potto. Next base: position 7,142 of record CAUYRH010111823.1, read on the forward strand.
GTGGCACCTTTCAGACAGGCCCCTCTTGCAGCATGCCACCAGCATCATCAAGTACATCAGCCCTCGTGAGTCAAAGTAGCACTCGGACTATGAGTCTTACCTCATATGATGCCCAGGAAAGTAAGTCTGCCAAAAAAGTTTCACATTTAAAAATGAGTTAAGCTGAAGTACCTGAACTATTTATTTTTGCAGCCTTCATATGATCAATAGGATTTTTGAGGTGTATGATCATTTAACAGCTATTACTTGAAAAAGTGAAGTTAGACTTGTGGCATGGAAAGATATGGCCAACTGAAAGGCTACCACCAAGGCTCTCAGTTAGCATTTGGGAGGGTAAAGACCACCACTACACTAGTCATTGATTCAACAAGGCATCATTCAACAAACGTTTCTTGGATATCTACTTTGTCCTGATGTTATTTCAGGCTTGGGATATAGCTGGGCCTAAAACATAGAGAAAGTAGTTTGTTCTCTAATGTAGCACTGACTCTGCCTGGTCTGAAAGCACAAATATCCATCCCCAGGATTGATATCATTCAGTTTCAGGGATGTGCTTTTCCACATCTCTTTCCCTATGTTTTTTAAACAAAAGGTGACCGTGTCCAAATACCATAAAGGTTTGAATGTTGTACCACCACTGACATCAGAGAGAGACTGTGCTTTAGAACGTGGGGAGGATGTGAGAGGTGAAAATGCTTACAAGAAAAGGCAAATGAGTTTAACTGTTAAACCTTCCGATATAATACGAATTCAATAGATTGTTGCACAAGGAAGCATCCTTTCCCATTCATTAGCTTCCCATTGAATTAAATTTCATGGTACGACAGAGTTCTGGAGATAACCACAAATGTAGCACGTAGTACTTATAACAGTTGCACATGACAATTGAAAATTTTGTAAAATTAAATAATTTCTATTTCTCTTAATTTGTATACCAAAAGTTTCAGACATTACATGTGTCTAGTGTGATATTTACTACCTTGTCAACTAGATGGACATTGAAAGCTATAAAAGCTAAATTGAAGATAGTTTTCTATTTATAAAAAATTTAATAGGCTGGGTAATGCCAGTAATCGCAGTGTTTTGAGAAGCTGAGGTGGGAGGATCACTTGAGGTCAAGAGTTCGAGACTAGCTTGGGCAACATAGCAAGACCCCCATCTCCACAAAAAATTTAAAACAATAGCCAGATGTGGTGACATGCACCTGTAGTCCTAGCTACTTGAGAGGCTGAGGTGGAAAGGTTGCTTGAGCTCAGTAGTATGAGGTTATAGTGAGTTATGATCATGTCACTGCATTCCAGCCTGGGTGACAAAGTGAGACCATTTTTCTAAAAAAATAAATGAACATATTTGAATAAGTGTTATGTATAAAATACACTTGAAGTAAATAAAAGTGCTGACTTGAAAATGTTTAAGTTTCTTTTTTTTTTTTTTAAGAGACAATATTCCACTGTGTTGTTTAGGCTAGAGTGCAGTGGCATTATTATAGCTCACCGAAATGTCAAACTCCTGGGCTCAAGCAAGCCTTCTGCCTCAGCCTCCCAGTTAGCAGGGATTTCAGGTATATATCACCATTCCTGGCTAAGTTTTTTTTTAAACAGAGTCTCACTCTGTCACCCTGGGTAGAGTGTCCTGGTGTCAGCCTAGTTCAGGTCAACCTGAAACTTCTGGGCTAAAGCAATCCTACTTCAGCCTCCCAAGCAGCTGGGACTTGGAGGCTGAAGGGACCTGCCACCATGCCCTGTTATTTATTTTATTTTAGTAGAGATGGGGGTCTTGCTGTTGCTCAGGCTGCTCTTGAACTCCTGAGCTCAAGTAATCTTCCTACTTCAGCCTCCCAGAGTGCTGGGATTATAGGCATGAGACCCTGAGCCCAACTTTTAAAAAGCAGCTGGTTTTATTTTATTTTATTTTATTTTATTTTTAGAGATGGGGTCTTGCTTCGCTCAAGCTGGTCTTGAACTCCTGACCTTAAATGATCTTCCCGCCTTGACCTCCCAGATTGCTAGGATTATAGGCATGAGACACCACACCTGGTCAGGCTTAAAAAAAAAAAAAAAATTAGAGATGTGTTGCACAGGATGGTTTCAAGTCTTGACCTTAAGCAATTTTCCCAATATCTCCCTAAGCATTAGGATTATAGGCATGAGCCACCACATCCAGCCTCATTTATAACTTTAAATGTATATTTTAGACATATAAAAAAACAAAAAAATTTTTTAGACATATGATGCAGGGGTCTCCATTTGTTCTTACCCCAGACCCTGAAAATAACAGAAGTGAGCCTATTTCCCTCTCCTAGTTCCATGAGCACAATCTGTACACTAGTGAAATAGGCACATAATTGATGTCTCAAAAGTGTTAAGTCAGAGTGTTAAATATGACCAATGGCCAAAACAGAGGAAAAGTAGATAAGAAAAATAAACCTATTAAAATAATAAAAATTCGCTCCTCTCAATCCACTCTGATAGAGCCACCTTAATTACAAATACCATGAAACTTTTTCTTGATGGCATTGCATCCCTCCTCTTTGATTTAGTTTCTATCATGTGCTTTATCTTATCACAACATTTCTCTTTTTTGATCTATAGACAGCTTAGCCCGTACATACAGTGTTATTTATGTTCACTTTAAGATTTCAAAGAATAAAAGGTTAATCATTGAGTGAATGCAAAACATTGTTCTAGCAACATACTACATGGAGACATAGAACTTGTTATCACCAGATTCTAAATAGACACATCTTCAAGAACATTATTTCAAAATTTCACAGTTACGGAAAATTTCCCATTGTCACACAGATGTGCTATAACAAGCCAGGGAGTACAATTCACTAAAGACCATGTTAGTAAGAAAATCACAACAGCTGGTATTATTGAGAACATTAAGAACGCTTATTGGAGAAATAATACCCACATCAACTTTGAAGAGCATGAAACTAAATCTCACTAGGGCAGTTCCATTCCTTCTACTTAGCACTATCCAGGAATGAATGAATCAGAAATTTGGTAAATGATTTACAATTTCCCTTATTTCCAGGTAGGGAATACAAATGAATTAAAGGATGAGCCCAAGAGGCCATGAGGATAAGTGTGAACATGACAGATGAAAAGGCAATTAAGAGAACAAACACAATCATACTGATGAAGCCTCAACCTTATACATATTTCTGAAGGAGACCCAGTATGGCTCATTGTCTGTTAAACTGTCACTTTCTGTAATTCAAGAAATAGCACCTAAACAGCACACTGAACAAACTATAGGGTGTATGCCTATAGTGAACTGCCCCATTTATCCGTACTCACTGGGAGCTATGGGCTATTGGTCACAGATGGCTGGAATGGGGATGAACACTTCATCCAAACTAGGCCAATCTAATTATTTTTATAGAAATATGGAAATAGGAGGGAGACAGTAAATCCAGGAGCTTTGGGGTAGCCTCTTCTACAACGTATCCAGGGAACTGGATACAGCTGACCCTGCGATGTGAGCGGGAAGCCGGATAAGGAATGTGGAGGAGTGATGCCTGCAGAAGTGCCTCGTGGCTCTCCAGGCTCTGCATTCAGTCCCTGGGCAGGCCAGCTGTCTTTGGGTTCTTCGAGATACTCCCACATCCTTCAGTAAATTCCCTTTACTGCTTAAGCAGTTAGATTCTTTTTCTTCCAACCAAAACAACTTAGCTAAGAAATGGGAAGTGCATGCACTTGAAGCACATTTGTAATGTGCCTGGAACCTTCATGTGATGTAAAGGTTCAGGCCCATGTCCCCAGTGAACTCTTTAGTTAATATGAGAGGGAAGCCACAGGCTTCAGAAATAGTAATACTTGTAAATAAATATGAAAGCATTTTACTTTCAGTATCTAAAATTGAAGAACAATAAAATTTAGGGAAGGAAACTGTATATGTTTAACAAATTCCTATAAAACCTAGGGGATTTGAATACACACACACATACACACACACACACACACACACACACGGGATGAGAGAGGTGAGAAAGCAGTCACAAGAAAATAAATAAATCTAGAATTTAACCTTTTCTGCCACTTAGACTGGCAATGTTTCGTGTATAATTCATGCAGTATCTTGCTCTAAGTGGGATGCGAATTCATTCACAAGAGAATTGGAGATAATGTCACTGTGAATATTAAATCAAACTGGCAAGAGGTGGGAAGGTGGTGACACTAAAGATAAGATCAGATGCAAACCCAGTGAACTCTTAAATAAAGAAACAAGTGAGCCCAGCAGGACTATAAACAACCACAAAGTAAAAGGCAATAAAAGAGAAGGAAAATAACATACTCAGATGTGACGAAGCAAGACTCAGAACGACTAGTGGCTGGAATGCCATTTTAAGTAATATAAGCTTCTGCAACCAGAGTGACTAAAGAATATATTTAACCAATTGTCTAAACCCCCACTGCAATCAACCTATATGGAATATACCTTACATTATGAGTTGTTTTTCCTAGTACTAAAACCAACACTAGAGTAGAAACAATACTCGCCTGAATCTGGCAGATTTACAATGGACTTTGTGTTTAACTAGATGCTTAACAAGTTCCAGGACTTTTCAGGAAGAGGTGGAGCCTCCCACAATCAAGAGAGTACAGGAAGAATTGTCTAAAGTTCATAGACGAGACCTTAACTCAGATTTGCTACATTCTACAATTAAGGCCCACATTTAACATTGACTTCCTGAGTTTCAATTCACCAGCAAATTCTTTGTGTACAATCAAGATTAAAATTAAACAGTTGTCCATGCATAAATTCATCCATATGGAAAGTGAATCCAGAATACTTTGAAGGGTTGTGATAAAAATGTGAAATCTTTTATATGTGACAACCATGATACAAGAATCTGCCAAGTATTTTTATTAATATTAATAATGATTAAAGCTACAAATCCTTTATCATTTTCAATGACAAAAGCACAACTGCTGAGCTAGCTTGTGACCAGATTCATATTTAGCATATCATATTGAAGCTTCCTGTAAATCTTCCTTAAGAAATGTTCCTTATAGGTAAAAAGATTCTCTCAGCATAAAAGTATTAGGTAGATATAGGCCATAATTACTCATTGAAATCTAAAATATGCTGGACCTGGAGAATATAAGATTGTGATGGAGATACTAGTACTTACAAAAATTATTTGATTGATATATTAGTGAATGATGTTTTTCAGGATTAAAAAGAACTAGTCATTAAGATAATTGAATTTAATTTACATTTATTGAGAGCCTACTGTGAGCAAAACTATGTGCTTGCTCATATACTGTTAGTGAATTATTAATTGGCAGCTCTTACCCCCTCAGGAAAGCAATTTAACAATATGTATGAAGAGTTTTGTGAATGTTTTTATCTTTGACACAGTAATTCTGTTTCCAGATATCTAAAGAAATAATCATATGGTTTCACAGATAAATTCCATCAATAAAAAATGTACCAAGATTAATGAACTCTTTCAAAAATTAAAAGAGAATATTTCCCAACTCATTCTATAAGGATAATATAACTCTTTTTTTTCATGTATACTTTGATGCTTTTATGGGGTACAACTTGCTGATTTTATATACACTTAGGAATGATTATATCAAACTAGTTAAAACAGCCTTCACTTTATTTACTTAATTATTGTGTTAAGACAATTATACTCTATACTTAATAGATTTGACATGTACCCTTGCAATATGAACCATAGGAATGGTCCCACTGTGCTAGTATCACTCTCATCCCAAAACCACAGAAAGATTTCATAGAAAAAGGAAAATACTGATCAATGTATTTTATGAATATAGATACAAAAAATCTTCAACACAATACTCGCAAATTGAGTCCAGCAACATACAAAAAGAATTATACACCATGACCCCGTAGGATTTATTTCAGGAGTGCAAGGGTTAGTTTAATGTTTGAAAAACAATTCATGCACTATATTAAAAGAATAAAAAAAAGTCTATGTGATCATCTCATTAAATATAGAAAAATCATTTGGCAAAATTCAACACCTTTTCGTGATAAAAACAGTCAACAAACTGGGAAGAAAAGGGAATATAATTTGATAAAAGACAACCATAAAAAACTTAGAACTTACACCAAAATTAATGGTGAAAGACTGGATGTTTCCCCACTAATATCAGGAGCAAGGTAAGGATGTTCACTTTTGCCATTTTTACATTGTATTGAAGGTTTTATCCAGGGTACTGTGTAAGAAAATAAAATAAAAAGTCATGCACATTAGAAGGGAAGAATTAAAATATCTCTATTTGCATGTTGCATCTTCTATATAGAAAATCATTAAAAATTGACTAAAAACTACTAGAACTAATGAAAGACTTCAGCAAGGTTGCAAGAGGCAGTATCAGTATACAAAAATCAATTGTATATCTATATATACTTGCAATGTACAATCCAAAAGTGAAATTAAGACAATAATTTCATGGCTGGGCACAGTAGCTCACGCCTGTAATCCTAGCACCCTGGGAGGCCAAGGTGAGTGGATCACCTGGGCTCAGGAGTTTGAGAACAGCCTGAGCAAGAGTGAGACCCCATCTCTACTAAAAAATAGAAAAACTAGCCTGGTGTAGTGGCACATGCCTGTAGTCTCAGTTACTCAGGAGGTTGAGGCAAGAGGATTGCTCAAGCCCAAGAGTTTGAGGTTGCTGTGAGCTATGACACCATGGCACTCTCCCCAGGGTGAGGGAGTGAGAGTCTGCCCCCCTCCCAAAAAACTCACAGAATTTCATTAATCCATATATTAGCTTGGAAAAGAATAAAATGCTCAGAAATAAATTTCACCAAAAAATTGCAAAATTTATACTCTGAAAATGACAAAATCTTGTTGGGAGAAATTAAAGATGATCTATTAAAAGAAAAAAGTCTATGTTCATGAATTAGCAGACTTAATACTGTTAACATGGCCATATTCCCCAAATTGATCTACAGATCTAAAACAATACCTACCTAAACACCAGATGACTTTTTTGTATAAATTGACAAACTACTTCTCAAAATCATCAGAAATGCCATAGACTTATATTAGCCAAAACGATATTGAAATATGAGAAAAATGTTGAAAGATTCACCTTTTTTTATTTTACAACTTACTTCAAAGCAACAATAACCAAGGTAGTGTGGTACTGGTATAAGAAAAATGAACATATAAATCATTATTAAAAAATAGAGAGCCCATAAATAAATCCATGTATCTATGGTCAATTAATTTAAACAAGGGCTCCAAGACCCCTCAATAGGGAAAGAATAGTCTTTTCAGTAAATGACACTGGGATAATTGGACATTCACATGTGAAAGAATGAACTGGTATCCCCTACTTCACACCGTATGCAAAATTAACTCAAAATGGATCCCAGTCCTAAAAGTAAGACCAAAACAATGAAAGTCTTAGAAGTGCTTTAATGGACATTATCAAGAAAAAAGAGAAGACAACCCATAAAGTTCCCTGATAAGGAGCTATGTCCAGAATACATCAAGATCTTTTACAACTCTATAATGAAAAGATAACCCAATTTTAAAATGGGGAAACCATCTAAATAGACATGTCTACAAAGGAGATAAATTGCCAAGAAATAAACTAAGATAAATTTAGGCTCACTATATCAATATATACTTAGTAGCAAAAAAAAAAAAAAAAAAAAAAGGAAGCAACTTCAGTGTCTAAAAATAGGAGACTATTGATTTATTTACATGAATTATAGTACATTAAAGATTGAAATATGATACAGCCATTAAAAAGATTTTTTGAAAGCCAGTATAGGGAAATAATGACGCCCAAGAGCACTGGAGACAGAGGGCTGTGTTTGAATTCCAGTTCTATCACTTACCAGATTCATGTCCTTGGGCAAACTACTTAGGATGTCTAAGCCTCAGTTTCTTTATCAATAGGTTTTTGCTAGGATTAAAGGTAATTATCCATGTGAAGTGTTTAGTATATTGAATAGCTCATAGTGAATGCTAAATATATGTTTAAAAAATGATTATAGTGTGCTTTTATTAATATATTTAACTCCTTACGATAGAACATCAAGTTAAGAAGGAGAATATAAAAATGTACATAAAATATTTAACAAATTTTGAATAAATGATTAGGCAGATGTATGGGTGGATGAATATATAGGATAGATAAACAGATGGATATAGAAGTGTGTTTGGAATATTATATTAAATCCTATCTTTCTTTATGTAGAACAAGTCACCCTGGTTTATATTATTTCAAAATTCATATATCTATCTTTTTGTGACTTTTTCTTAATTTAATGTGTGTGTGTGTTTTGCCCAGCTCTTCTATGGGTGTCTCCTAGCAGGAGTTGACACTATCAGAAACATTCATGGGTCCCCAAAAGAATAGGTGGATTTACTATTTCTCAAACTCTATGGTTACTACCTCTGCATTCTTGCCATTGCTTTCCTTGCTGGAGGAGGGCAGCCCATACTTTGCATGGGCTACAAGTATATCCCTTATTTAACTTACTTATTTTTTAAACTGCCCCTTGTTGGCAATTAGCAATCAAATTCTTAATTAGCTTAAATCCACCTGGCTATTTTGCCCCTAATAAATCAATTAATTCAATTCACATGGAGGGGATTGTATTCAGTGCCAAATTTCAGTCATTACTGACCATTATTGTGCGTAGCTGCCGTATGTACAGTGAAGACATGATATCCAAGCAGAATTTTTATTCTCCACTGTTTTGCAGTCTGAAGTGAAGAATGTGGTTCGTGTTTTTAATGTAGAAAGGGATTTTGCAGCAGGCCTCAGAAGAACAAAACAGAAATTAGGAGTCTAGTGTATGTTATAAGCAGGTTCACTGTTTAGGTTACAGCCTTCTCACATACACCTGATGATGTGCAGTGTTATTCGTTTCAGACTCAAATTGTATTTGTTCAGTAGAAAAATTGTGAGATTATATTCTCTGTTGTTGCAGTAAAGGTTGCTGAACAGTGAGATAGAGGTTCCAGGAACATGTTGAGAATGAATTCCACGTAATTATACTTTGCCCCCAAGTTTCCCATGGGTACATTGTTTGGGAAAATAGGGCAAATTTAAGATTTCATTTTTAAAATCAGCTTGAAGAAAGACTTTCATATATGGGCAAGTTTCCTTTCACCATTTAATACTGTTTCTCTTGAAAGAGAAACTTCTTGCAAGGGGGGAATGGTAGTGAAGTATCAGAGTGCAGAGAATTATAATGATCAAAATAAAATTTTTAAAAATAGGTTAAGTTTTTATGCAAACACTATTACATATCAATCTCTTAACTATTCCAAATGTCTGATAACACTGACTTTCTTGTTTAAAGAAATTTTCCAAATGTAATCAATATATCAAAATACTTAAATATAGACTGAAATTTATTGCCATAGCTTAATAGTGTGCATTTCATTCAGAACTCTGAAAATACTGTAGCTGATTGACAAAATATAATTTTATTCATCTATTCTGATTCAGCTTGTCAATAAAGTGTATAGGAACCTCAGAATTAAGCACAGAGAAGTAAGCAAGTGGGTGAGTAAGTCAAAGGCTCGTGTGCCATCACCACTTTGGAGCTAGGCTTAAAGAAGTACAAATTCTAGTGCCACAAGGGGTGAAAGGAAATCTTGGCTTTGTTTTTTTATCAACAGCTTTATAGAGATATAAGTCCTATATCACAAAATTCAGCCTTTTAAATTGTACAATTCAGTGGCTTTTAATATATTTATAGAATTGTACAAACATCACCAATATCTAAGTCCAGAACATTTTCATCACATCAAATGAAACTTTATGCCCATTAGCAAACATATCCCGTTTCCCATCCTCCAGCCCCTGGCAACCAGTAATCTAGTTTGTGTCTGTGTGTATCTGGATAATGCATATTAATGGTATCATACCATAAGTGGCCTTTTGTGACTGGCTTCTTTCACTTAGCAGTGTTTTCAAGGTTCATACATGTTGTAAGGTGTGTTAGTGCTTCATTCCTTTTTATTGTAGAACAATATTGCATTTTATGAATTTACAAGATTTTGTTTGTCCATTCATTAATAAGGGACATTTGAGTTGTACCCCTTTGGGGCTATTGTGAACAATACTGCTACGAACATTCATACACAATTTTTAAGGACTTAGTTTCAGTACTCTTGGATATATGCTTACGATTAAATATCTGTGTCTTGGTCTAGTGCGGTGGCTCATGCCTGTAATCCTAGCACTCTGGGAGGCTGAGGCAGGTGGACTGCCTGAGCTAACCAGTTTGAGACTAGCCTGAGCGGGAACAAGACCCCATCTCTAAAAAAAAAAAAAAAAAATAGCCAGGTATGTTGTCGTGGGTGCCTGTAGTCCCAGCTACTTGAGAGGCTAAGGCAAGAAAATTGCTTAAGCCCAAGAGTTTGGGGTTGCTGCAAGCTGCACTCCCCCAAGGGCAACAAAGTGAGACTCTGTCTCAAAAAAAAAAAACAATAGCTGTGTCTTATGGTAAATCTATGCTTAACATTTTGAGAACTAGCAAAACTTTTCCAAAGTGGGTTTGCCATTTTACAAACCTACTAGCAATGCATGAGTATTCTAATTTCTCCATATTTTCACCAATACTTTTCATTGTCTTTGTTATTACAGTCATTCTAATGGGTATGAAATGGTCTCTCATTGTGTTTTGATTTGTACTTTTCTAACGATCAATGTTGAATAGCATTTCATGTGCTTAATGCCATTTGCATACCTTCTTTATGTTTAAGTAGCCACCTTGCAACCATTTAAAAAATGTCTATTCATATCCTTTGCCCATTTTTTAATTGAGTTGTTTGTCTTTCAATTGTTGATTTGTGAAGTTTCTTTATATATTTTGGATTCAAGTCCTTTATTAGATATATGATTTACAAATATTTTCTCCCACTCTGTGGTCTTTTTTCTTTTTCAGTGGTGTCCTCTGAAGGATGAAAGTTTTTAATTTGGATGAAGTCAATTTTTTCTATTTTTAAAAATTTGTCTCTTGTGCTTTTGGCATCATATATTAGAAGCCATTGTATACAGCTGGGTTACAGGTTAATGTATAAATTTTCTTCTACAAGTTTTATAGATTGAACTCTTACATATATGTCTTTGATCTATTTTGAACTAATTTTTGTATATGTGGGAGGTACGGGTTCAACTTTATCCTTTTGTATATAAATATAGAACTCTCCTGCACCATTTGTTGCAAAGACAATTCTTTCCCCATTGAATTGTGTTGGCACGTTCATCAAAAATCAAATCACTGTAAATGTAAAGGCTTATTTCTAGACTCTCAGTTCTATTTCACTGACCTATATGTCTATTCTTACTACCAATAACACACTGTTTTGATTACTGTAGCTTCACAGTAAGTTTTGTAATCAAGAAATGTGAGTCCTCCAACTTTTTCTTTGTTTTCAAAATTGTTACAGTTACTCTGGGTCTCCTGTTATTCCATATGAATTTTAAGATCAGCATATCAATTTCTACAAAAAAGGTCTTGGCTTAATATATATCACTATACAACAGTTTCTGGTCTAGTGGACAGGATATATTCAACTACTTCCCCAAGAAGTGATCATTGGAGCAAGTGAGGTAAGCCTCATGTTCCAGGTGGTGGATCCTGCATAGAGCAGGCCCTCAGTTGCTGTGAAAGAAAGAAGCAGACTTTAGGCCCTCGATGGAGGAGAGAGCTGACAAGATCTGGGTAGAATCTGAAGGTTAGAGCCAAGAAACACAAATTTTGAGGCCTAGAAATGTAGAATAAAAGAGAATGATTGTAAACACGAGGGAGCCATAGCCAAAAGCACTTTGTGCCAGCCATTGTGCAATGGAAGGATCCAAAGTACATCAGTGATTACTTCTACAATTACTTTGTCACAGAATCATTGATGTTAAACAGCATGGCCCATCCACCAAAGCAAATTCAGCCCATAATATTAATAACCAATGTCTAGGAAGCACTTTCTTTTTCACAGTACCTGCCATGTGATCTTCACAACTGGCATGGTAGCTATTATTTAAGGATCAGTTTACAAACATTCAATGAAATCCTTTCTTTTTTTTTTTTGAGACAGAGTCTCATTATGTCGCCCTCAGTAGAATGCTGTAGCGTCACAGCTCAGAGCAACCTCAAACTCTTGGACTTAAGCGATTCTCTTGCCTCAGCCTCCCAAGTAGCTGGGACTACAGGTGCCCTCCACAATGCCCGGCCATTTTCTTGTTGCAGTTGTCATTGTTGATTTTAGCTGGCCCCGGGCTGGGTCCAAACCCTCCAGCCTAGGTGTCTGTGGCTGACGCCCTACCCACTGAGCTACGGGCGCTGCTTCAATAAACTTCTTAATGACTTATTTAGACTCTGGTGATATAAAGATGAAGGAGGAAAATCCACTTCCTTCAGAAATCAACTTAATGATGAGGAGATGCAAATATATAGTTGGATAATTACAAGTGTCACCAATATTAAAAGCGATACTAATGGACATGTAAGTCAGGTGCTTCTGGAAATGTACAGAAAGAAGCTCCTATTCTGACTGGGGGCATGTGTTCAGGAATAATTAGATGGACAAAATTAAACCTAGATGTGTAAGAAGTCCTGAAAAAGCCCAATGTGAAAAAAGGGGAGCGGGGAAGGGGAGCAATTCTTCCACCATTTCTGTACCTCTGCCTGTGGCATCTTTATTTCCCTTTCTCTCCAGCTGTGTTTTAATAATTCTGTTCAAGCCTTACTCTTACTTGAAGCAGTGAGAATAAACACATATAGAATTAATGAGAATCTTCCTTGATAATCCTTATTAAGCTAATGTCTAAGGAATAAAGAACTCTCCACATTAAAAATATTAATAGTACTTTCATCTTGAATTTATCTTCTTATTTTTTTCCCAGGATTTACTTGAAAGTATGATAGGCATGTTAGACAATGCAATTACATCCTAAAGGCAAATCTTAACTTTAATTTCCACTTCATTTTATTTTTCCTCATGGTAGTCAATGTGAAGAGGCCAGGTCTAGTTTCTAGGACTATGTTACAGTAAAAGAGAACCTCTAACTGATAAATTGGAAGTATTTCATAAATTTAAGGAATAATTATTACTTTTTTTCCAAATCTGGTCATTTCTTCTTTATTTCATTGTGGTTATTTTTAATGCAGCAAAATACCATTAATTGAAATCATTGAGTCAGGCACTGTTGGCTGTACCTGATAGCTATTCCTATCTTTATCATTAGTACAGAAACCCAAGGAAGCCACATGGCAGAAGGGCTCTTCTGCCAGCCCCAAAGATTATGACTAATCTATATACAGGTTAGACTTAGACTCTAAAATAAGCCTAGTAACCACAACCCTTTGCTAATGATTAGTTCATGGGTGAGCATGCGACCTGGTTCTGGTTTTGAAAAAGAAAAACTTTGATGTTGGGACTCCCAATAACTATTTTGCTTCCTTATGAAAAGAGAAAGGCAAGGAGACCTGTCTCTTCTTACTACTTGAACAAGGCTGCATGAGGATGTAGTGTCTTGAGCTGTAGTAGCCACCTTGCAACAATTTGCAGTAGGCCCAAGGATAAACAGTCAACAGACGAGGAAGGCAGAGCTGAGAGAGAAACATAATATGACATTGTTCACCAGTTATACCTGCAGCCACCCACCCACTTTAGACTTCTTGTTTTATGAAGTAATACATGCTGATGATGGCAACACCATGCTGTTTTGGTTGCTATAGCCTTGCAGAATAATTTGAAGTCAGGTAATATGATGCCTTCAGATTCGTTCTTTTTCCTTAGGATTTCTTTGGCTATTCAGGATCTTTTTTGGTTGTATAGGAAATTTAGATTTATTTTTTCTAGATCTGTGAGAAATGACATTGGAATGTTTATGGAAATTGCATTGAATTTGTAAATCATTTTAGGCAGTATGGACATTTTAACAATGGCAATTCTTCTAATCCATGAGCGTGGAATGTTTTTCCATTTGTTTGTATCATCTATGGTTTTTTATAGTTCTTTTATACTTTTCTTTATAGTAATCTTTCACCTTGGTTAAGGATGTTCCTAGGTTTTTATTTTCTTTGTAGCTACTAGAAATAGTATTGAATTCTTGACTGCTATTAGAATATAGAAATTCTATTGATTTACGTACATTAATTTTCTTTTTTTTTGATTTTTCATTCTTTTTTTAATTTTTATTAAATCATAATTGTGTACATTGGTGCAATCATGGGGCACAATGTGCTGACTTCATATACAATCTGAAATATAATCATTGAACTATTTAACATAGCCTTCATGGCCTTTTAATCACTATATGAAGACATTTATATTCTACATTTAGTAATTTTCACTTGTAACATTGTAAGATGCACCGTAAGTGTGATCCCACCAATCACCCTCCATCCACCCATCCTTTCTCC